>SZWC01001713.1:89680-119357 GCA_023375785.1 Penium margaritaceum | reverse complement strand
ATCTCTCTCTCTCTCTCTCTCTCTCTCTCTCTCTCTCTCTCTTTCCCCCTCATTTGCCTCTCTCCACCCCGTCTCTCTCTCTCTCCCTCTCTCCCCCTACCCCTCTCCTTACCCTTCTACCCTTTTTTTTCCTCCCCATCTCTCCTCTCTTCCCCTCTCTCTATCTCTCATTCTCCCTCTCTTTCTCTCTCCCTCCCTTTTTTTCTCTAGTTCTATCTCTCACTCTTCCTCTCTCTCCATATCTTCATATCTCTCTTCCTCTCTTCCTTTCTCGGTCCCTCTCTTTTTCTCTCTTTCTCTCTCTCTCACTCTCCCTTTCTCCTCTTTTCCCCCCTCTGTTTCTTCTCTATCTCCCTCTCTCTCTCACTCTCTTGCTCTCTCTCTCTCTCTCTCTCTCTCTCTCTCTCTTTCTCTCTGTCCCTCCCTCCCTCTCTCTCCCTTTCCCTCTCCCCCTTCTTGTCCTCTCTTATCTCTAGTTACCACATCTGCTCTCTCTATCCCTCCCTCTTGCCAGCCTTCCGAGCGGATCTGTGTCTTCCTCCACCAACTGGTGCTACGACTTACACTTTTGATGGCCTTGTGGTTGCTGGTGCCCCTTCTCCCTCTTCACCTATCCCCGTGACCCCCCCACGTATNCCCCTCTCCTCCCCTTCCCACTTCCTTCCTACCCTCCCTGTCTGCCCTCCCACCCGACCCTCTCGCTCCCATGCCTGTTCCCATATCCTCACGGGGGCCTTCTCCCATGGCTGGCCTCTCTCCTCTCCCCCCCATTCCTCTGCCCTCTACCTCCCCTCCCGCCCCACCTCCTCCCTCTCTTCTTGATCCCTCCCCTACATCTCCTTCTCCATCATCTGTTCTACCCCTTACGCATCGCCGTGGTGGTCAGCCGTCTGTCTCTCCCCTCCCTCCCCTCTTGTAGTCTCCAGCGCCGTTCCCTATCTCTCCTCCTGGCTTCCCCTCCTCCCCTCCTCCAGTTCCCCTTGCTCTGACTGCGGCCCAGGTTGTGGGCTCCCCCCGTGCGCCCCCCTCCACTCGTTGTACAGACCCAGTCCTCCTCTCTACTGAGGATGTGTCGGAGGACACCTCGTCACAGGCGCCCTCTCCTATCATTCTCACAAGTGATCCTATCTTCGTCGCAGTCACAATGTCTCCACCGTCCTCACTCCCAGCCGCCCCCTGTGCCCACTCCTTGTCTCTTACTTCTCTTGTGACCATTCTCTCCTGCGAGACCCTTCTGCCCCTCCCGCCGCCCTCTCGGTCCTCTTCCCCACCCTTCCCCCTCCCACGTCCATCTTCTCCTCTGGCGACTTCCCCCCATCCACTCGTCCCCAGTCCGGCGGCTCTCCTCAGTGTTCCCCCTCGCTCCCACTCATGGATGCGCACACATGCGATTTGGACTCGCCCTTCCATCTCCCCCTTCCTCCCTCTTCTCTCCTCTCCCGTCCCTCCTCCTGCTCAGTCCGTCCTTGCCTCCATACTACCCCATTCTGTCTTGGACACCACTCCTCCCTCTTCACCTGTGTCTTCCCGCACCTGCTCTTGCACTGCTCGTGCCCTTGCCTGTGCCTATGCCCCTCTCCTTGTCGCCCCTCTACAATTCCCCTCGTCCCCTATCTCATCTCCCCCTCTAGTCGTTCCTCCCACGATCTCTTCCGCATCCCTTGCCCCTTCGTCATCCCCTCCTTCCTCCTTCCAGGTCTGCTCGTTGTCTCCTCCCCCTTTCCCTATCGTCCCATCTACGTCCTCTTGTCCCCTTGCTTGATCGCTTCCCCCTGTCATTGTGTCTTCTTTTGTCCCTCCCTCACTCGGTTCACCTACTTCTCTTCCTGCCACCTTGACTGCCGCCTCACCGCCTCCCTCTCCTCCACTCCCTCCCCCCCTTTCTCCCCCTCCCCTATCCCCCTCCACCAGTTTGCTTCCCCCGTCTCACCCTCTGTTGCCTTACACCTTCCATCCGGGTCACGCCCATGTTTGCCACTTCTTTCATCTCGAGTATCATCACTCCCTCGATGCATGCACTGACCATCGCTTAGTTTGTGCACCAGCGTCTACTGCGCGTGCCCTCACCATCACATCTGCCCCACCCACTTTGTCCTCTCCCTCTCCCTCTCCCCCTACCGAGTCCGATCCCCTCACCCTCGCCAACACCCTTGCTCATCCGGAAGGCACTACCTGGCACAGAACCTGTGTTGTAGAGCTCGTCGCGCCCTAGCTGAACATGGTGTGCTCGAACTCGCTGACCTTCCTCCTAGTCGCACAACCATCAAGGCCAAGTGGGTTCTATGTAAGACGTTCACCGCCTCGGGTACCCTGGATCGGTACAAGGCCCGCCTCACCGCCAAGGGATACTCCCAGGTCCCAGGCGTAGACTTACCTGACACCTACGTCCCTGTCGGTTGCTTTACGACGAGCCGCATCGTCATCTACCTCGCGGCCCACTTTCGGTGGGAGCTTCACCATATGGACGTGAACAACGCCTTTCTCCACCGCCGTCTTGAGGAGGAGTTGTACATGGTCCAACCTCCCGGC
Source organism: Penium margaritaceum (assembly GCA_023375785.1). Lineage (NCBI taxonomy): Eukaryota > Viridiplantae > Streptophyta > Zygnematophyceae > Desmidiales > Peniaceae > Penium > Penium margaritaceum. Next base: position 116,828 of record SZWC01001713.1, on the reverse strand, counting down.
TTCTCCAATGGTACTCGCCGAGTCTGCCGACTGCATCGCACGCTCTATGGTCTCCGCTAGTCCCCTCGTTGGAACGAGGAGCTCTTATCTACCCTCGTAAACGGCGGTTTCCGTCCTAGCCAGTCTGACCCCTCCCTCTTTGTCGAGCCTTCATTCTGGTGTATGTGGATGACCTCCTCATCACCTCTCCTTCCTCCTCTGCCATCTCTGCGGCAAAGGATCTCCTCTCCTACGCGTACCGCAGGAAGGACTTTGTCCTAGCATCCATGTTCTTGGGGATGCAAATCAAGCACCCTCTTCACTGTATGTTCGTCCATCAGGGCGCTATGTCCAGACACTTGCGGACCGCTTTGCCTCTATTTTCAACCTCTCTTGTCCTCTCCTTGTTGCCTCCTCACCTATGCCACCGGGTACTCAGCTCGCCCTTTGTCTGGTCTACGACACAGAGTTGGGTACGCTGGAGTCCGCTGTCACGTTTCAGTCCATCATTGGCGCGCTCACTTACCTAGCTGGCACCACTCACCTCGACATCGCCTGTGTGGTGAACGTCCTGGCCAAGTATGCCCGCGAGCCTTGCTCGGCTCACCTCTTGGCGGCTGCGTACGTCCTTCGCTATGCCCTCGAGTCTGCACATGCCGGCCTCGTTTTTCAGGCCATGTCGGACGTGCCTCTCTTGGCTGGATACGCCGACATTGACTATGCTCATAATTCAGACGCGTGCAATCGCAGCGGCTTTGTCTTCCTTCTAGGCCTTGCTGCTTCTCCTGGCGCAGCAGGAAGCAGGGTTGTGTTGCTTGTAGCACAGGGGAAGCAGAGTACATGGCCTTAGGTGGTGCAGCCGCCGAGGCAGTGTGGCTTTGTCGCCTCCTTGACGAGCTCCGTCTCCCCACTCCAGCAGTGCCTCTCCACATCGATAGTGAGAGTGGGTTGGCCATTGCCCAGAACGCTGGTGCACTTCACCGTCACACCAAAAACATAAATGTGGAGCACCAGTACGTACGCGACGTTGTCGCGGCAGGCAATACCTCTCTCCGGTTCATCTCTGTTGAGTTCCAGCTCGCGGACTTCCTCACGAAGGCTCTGCACCAGCCTGCCTTCGCGTCGAGCATCGCCTCTAATAGCCTTCGGACCCTTCCCCAGCTTGACGGAGCATCCTCTTTCCTTCCCTTTCCCATTTACCCATGTTCCCTTTCCCTGCGTTCTTTGGTCCTTTACTTGATGACTGCTCGTATGCTGCATCTTTACTCCTTCTTGTGCTCTGCGCTTCTCTCCTCTGTGTGCGTCTCTCTTGCAAGCTTCTTCGCATCCGATGCCCACCATCGCCGACATGGTATCTCCCATCCGTCTTCACCCATTTTTCTCTGCATCCCCTCTATCTGCCCTGCCTTTCCCCTTCGTATCATGTTGGTGTCTCCGTTGCCGTGTCCCTCTGGGCGGTGGGGTGTAGGTCTTTGATTCTCCCCTTAGACACTCTCCCCGTCCTCGTTGTGTGCTTTGGGCCTGCCACTTCTGGCCGCGTGGCGCTCTTGGCCGCGTGGCGCTCCTGGCCGGGTGTGTCGACTGGTTGCTTCTCGGCGAGTGCTTCTCGATGGGTGCTGCTGGCGGGGTGACTCGGCGGTGTGCTTCAGGGGGGACACTTCGGGTGGAGATGCTACTGGCCGGGTGATTCTGGCGTAGTTCTTCTGGATGAACGTTGCAAACGGTGCACCCGTACGCATATGGAGGGGTCCTCCCAGCACGGTGTATCCACCGGCGTCTGTGTCGCAATCTCAATCACGGCATGTTTCGGCCTGCTATAGTGCTGCTTTGGGGCTTATGGTGTGGTGTCCAAGCTTTTTGCTTAGGACATCCACCCTTGCTTGCGTCATCATGTTAAAGAAGCAAACATTTATTGCTACTTGTGTCGGAGCGTCTAGCGTAGCATTACCCTTTACTTACCCTGCTAGTCGGGTTCGTCTCACCTGGTAGTCTCCTGCACTTGTGCACCTCGCACCTCTGGCTACAGGGGGCCGGCACACGTCCTCAGACCTGCGCATTACGCAGGTGGCACACTCGCACCAAAGGGAGGGGCCTTTCGCTCCCTCCTTGAAAAGGGAGCGAAAGGCCTCCCTCTAGTTATTCGCATGGGCATAGAGATGCCCTGACTCGAGCATGTTGCGCCGCGCTACATGCTCGAGCCTGCTGATGTCACTTGCTAGGAGAGGCCAACCCGGTAGGGGTCGGTCCTCGCCCTCGCTTCACTCATTCTTTCTAAAAACGATTCTAAAAAATATCGCCTTGATCTCCTCTTGCACGAAGGCACCAACACCTCGCTCCCCCTCACAGCTCTCGAGAGCTCATCCCCCCTCACAGCCCCAAGGGTCAGTTAGCCGAGCGGCTAACTCCCGGCTCTGCATAACTACCGTCTCCCGTCCTCTCCATCCTCTCTCTTGCAAGACTCTCTCTCTCCCTCCACCTGTCTCGTTCAACATTTGCATGTACAAAAGAAATGTTTTGTAAGCAACAATAGATTGTTGTCTTAGCTTGAGTGTATGGTAAAGGAGGTGATGGCCAAGTTATAGTACAATATTTTATGTTTTGCAACTTGCCTAGAATACTCAAATTCATACATGTCCCCAATACATTGTGGGTTCGAAGCAAGCGAGCAACCAAGAGCTATTGAGAGCTTGACCTTCCCTCATATGGAAATGCTATAAGTGCGACATGGGCACCCTTCCTCAAACGGTTATAGCAATAACTAATGTTTTTTGAAAACATATCATAGTTACTTATGCATAAGTTTATTCAAAGGTACAATGACAACCAGTGTATTTTTTGTTATCCCTTGACTGAGAATGAATTAGATAAATGCATCCAAAAGTGTATGGGAGAAAGAGGTGTAGTAGAATAAGAAAATGATGCAATCTGAGCGAACTATGAAAGAAGAAATAAACATGAAGTTCTTGGTTATTCTATTGTGTAAAAGTTTCAAACTATGTAAGAAGCACAATGCAATACAATCCTGTGATACACTTTTAGGGGAGAGGAGGGGGTTCCTGAACAAAATGTGGAACTCATTTCAAGCAATGTTCAATCATATGCATCTTGAGTGCATTTAGTTGCCCATAAAATTTTGTTTTTACTAGATTCGACCTATTTTTTTGTGGTTCTCCTATGGTTAGAAACATACTTCAGATGATAGGTTTGAGTTTTATAGAAACATGAACAAATTGAGAACTCATCCCTAATGTATAGAACGTTCGTCAAGAGAAGCTATTTTCACACGTGGTTTCGTTCAGGTGAAACATCATAGAAGTAGGAAAATGCATGAGATTTGTGTATGTTTGGTTGTTTCAAGTGGATATAGGCCTTGATACACTCTTCTCATACAATCAAGTGGGGAGAGGGTTTTGAAACGACAATCAAATGCTAGAAGGAATTGACAAATCCAAGAAAGCGCATGGGATGTGTTAGAAAAAGAATTCAATTTCATTTAATACATGTCTAGGAGACCCATGCGATACATTATATATGTGGTGAGATTACTAAGGAGTCATTTCAAATGGATTGACAACCACGTGTCACGTTCTTATTCGAATTTTCCATGATTTTTATGCAATTTTGTTTTCCACACCATGTCATGCATGAAACTCTTCTTGCATACTTCACACCCACAATACATAAGAGCATCATTCACTAATTGTTTTTCCAATGACTTCTTTTCACCAATTAAGGTATATTCTTCATGAGATTTCTGTGATTAGCTTTCCCTTTTGAAAGACTTCTATACCACGTTAACAAAGGACCAATATTGTTTTTGAAATATGAATTTTATGTTCAAGGTTATCTCTCAAGATTTGCATAATTGAATGAAATTCGATGAAAAACAATCTTATGAAGAGAACGAGTAAGATGATATTCAAAGTCTTAGGAATCTATCAAGAAATATGACATGCCATTAACATGATGTATTTCTTGCATGTCATAAGTAAATGAACCAAGTTTTGCTTCAACTCGTTTGAAGAGTTAAAATGGCTTGAAAAAATGTTGAATTTCTCGTATAAGTTTACTTCTAATTTGATAGTTAATACTTGTTATTTGAAGCTTCAGTTGTTATGGTACCATTTGGTGTTAGGGTAAGTGAGCTTACAACCGGCTTTGTTGTGAAACATATGTAGTTTTGGATCTGTAATCACACCATGGTTGGTAAAGAACTTGAAGGAATCAATACACTTTGCATATTATTAGTGGGTTACATTGAGGTTGAACATTACACAAGATTGAAGTTGTTGTCCAAGACATCCTATTGAGAGTGTAGATTCTTAAAACAAGGGAAGGTTTCTTCTATTGATGTGTAATGTCAATACTGATCCATTATCATGTTTTCTATGATCTCTTGACAACATCTTCAGGCTTATCATAATGTCGTAGGTTATTCTAAAATTCAATCATGACTTAATGATACCTCTTACAATCTTGTATGGGCAAAACGTTTGCAATTAAAGGCTTATCTTTCACAAATTGTGGTGTAATGTAATCCATATGGTGATTAAACAATTATTCTTCTGTTTGTTTTGGAATGATTGAGAATAAAGTAAAGGGTTAAAAAATACTTTCAAGTTAACAATTTGGTTTAGTATACAATGATATAGTAAAATGAATGAATGAAAATCCTAATACAAGGATGACATCATGTCAAATCATTACTTCAATTTCCGTCCATTTTAATCTAATGAGGATACAAATGAAATGTGGATTAAACCAATGAGAAGTTATGTTTATTGTGCTTGTAAATCTAAGAGAATAATTGTGATGCCATTGAAGTTTTTTCGTATGTCATGATGCATCATTATAATTTTACTTAGTGCACATTGAGAATTAGTATTCCAAACAAAAGATGGTTTAAACACGTTTGCCTATGAATTCCAATATACAGTGAACAAATATGATTCTTTCATTTTCTTTCTAATCCTTTGCTGAATCATTAACGTTTTTAAACTAGGGTTTAGACCATGCCATGATGTGAGTTTTGTTTGTTTGAGCTTTCATATTTTTTGCACATGAAGAAAGTGTCTCATTAGTTTTCTCGTGTTTTTGAATACCTCTATGTCATCTTTTGTGATCGATTGGGAAGACACCATTGTGCTATGCAATTTGCAATATGACCGGAATCCTACATTTGAAATATCTCGACCGATTTGTCAGTTTTATTGAATGATGAAGAGAAAGTTAGACATTCTTATTGTCTTGGAAATGCCTTATCATTGTAGATGGAATGCTTGCGCTCGATAGAGTTTTGAAGCCTACTACCCTACTGCCTAAGGTATTTGACCATTTAATTCTTTCTCGTTTTGTAATCGTTGATTTAGATGCAAAACTGGGCTTGTTCTTGTTTTTGGAGTCGTAATTGGTCAAACTGGGAAGTGAAGCCCTCCGTGAATTTGTTGAAGCACCTGGGTCAAATCCGTAGTGACACAAAAATTTGACCACCTTGCTCGCGGTGGCCGTTTGCCCCATATCCTTAAAAACTTGATGACATTGACTTTCTAATTCTTGCACGCATGACACCGTCACTTCAACAGTCCATAGCACATCATTGTATGCTTTTTGCTGAAGGTTTCCCCTGTGGAGTGTGTCCGGTGCCTTAAGACGCCGCTTGGACGTGCAGTTCCTCCTAGGCTAGCCCCTGTTTGCCGCTCTGCTGGTCGCCCTTGCAAGCGAGTGACCCTGGCGTTTGATGACTCCTAGGCTCCTTGTGCTCCTGCACGTGACGTCGGCTCGACCCAGGGAGCCTCGCAACCGACACCTTTGTCAGTGTTGGTAACTACAGTTGCGTCATGGGGTGTTGCCAATCCAAGTAATGTGGTCGACGGTACGAGGAAGCCTGCAAGCAGTCCTAGTAAGACGGCTGGCGGCTCGAGCTATGTTGTAGCTTCTTCTTACAAGGCGGACACAGAACAGTGTGCAACGCAGGACGCCATGCGTGTGGCCATAGAGCGCAAGGGCAAGGGAAAGGCTGCTCTAGAGCCAAATTGGAAGCGTGCCTATACTTCCCTTGTTCTTGGATTTCGTGCTGACGGCTGCATTCATCTGGAAGAGCCACTGCAGCCACGTCCTATTAGTACTGACAGCAACATCAGCTCCTTGGACAGCAACATCTCCAACCAGTAGGAGAGCAACTACTCCACATACACAAAGTGGTTGGAGCTCGTTGTTGTGAGCTCCAACAACACCACTAAAGACACTACAAGCAGCAACACAAGCTGCAAGCATGGCTGGTACTGCGAATTGTTTATTTTTGGTCACTTTCCAGCAATTTACCGCACCGTAAAGGCTCCCAAGAGTGTACACGCTGCAGAAAAGCACTTGTTGTGAAGCTTCCGCACTCCGGATGGTATGTCATTGTTTGACCATCTTGCACCATCCACCATTTCGGGCTGGTTTGACAAAGAGAAGGTGCTGAAGCAATAGTACGCCCTGGCTACTACAGTGGCAGTGAAGAGCGAGCCATCCACTCCTCTCAACAACCGTTAGTGCATGCCTGGAAGCAAGGGCAATCGCGCATTTCTAGCGGGGCGGCCGGAGCTGGTTGAGGCCATCAAGACTACGCTAATGCACACACGTGGCGTGGGGACGCTGATGAACAGTAAAAGCATCGCGCGAAATTAGGATGGCGATTGCACAACATGCTTGTGAGGACGTTGCGACCATGGATGACAGCCTTCAGTCGCTCATGGGTGCGCAATTCTGTACAGGAGCAAATGGCATGGGCATGGCATGTAGGCACAACGGCAGATCAGAAGATTCCCATCAACTGGCTAGTGAAGGTGGAGCATTTTCTGATGTGTTCAACTGCCCTCGTCTTGCAACACATCAGGCCGGCTTTCGTCATCAACACGGATCACACCTCCATCCAGCTTGTCCCAGCATCTGACCACACGTACGCACCCATTTGGGGTGATGACGTTTGCATTGTTGGCTTTGATGACAAGCGTGCTATCACCATGCTTGTGACCTCTTCGTATGCCGACGATTTTCTACAAATGCAGGTCATCTTCGTAAGAAAGACTGCACGTAGTCTCCCTAAGGGAATGCACGCACGCGAACTCGCTGATTGTGGTTGGCATTTGATGCACACACCAAATCACTGGGCTAATACTGAGACCATTATGTAGTGGGTTTGGTCGATTGTGCAGTTGTATTATGAGCAGAAGTGCAAGTTGTATGGTCTCATTGTGGGTGAGGTGCACATGCTTGTGGTTCTTGATGCATGACGTCCGGATTGCAGTGTCACATTTTCGTTTGTGGCTCGGGAAGAACTTACCACACATGCATCTAGCGTATGTGCCGGCTGGTTGTACCCCAAAGGCATAACCGGCAGACATCGGCATTATCTCTCTGTTCAAAAATCATGTCGAGGAGCAGTTTGCCATGTGGGCAATTGACGAAACACCTACAGACGCCATGTTAAAGCTAGGCATGGGGATTGTCAAGGAAGCAACTTGCAAGTGGTTCCTCATGGCCTAGTAGCATGTGAGCAACAATAGCAACATCATTACGAATGCATGGGCTAGAGCAGGCTTTGGGAAAGTCTTTCAGGCTGACTTTCAGCGCCATGCCAATGGCATGTATGGCGGTATCATGTTTGAGGATGAGGGCGTTGAGGAGGATGATGAGATCATGTGAAGTTCTCATTGAGTGATTCATGTTTTCATCTCATTTTGAGTCCTTGAAAGGTGTCACGAATCAAGTACAATATCAGCATTGTTGGTCATAAACAATTTCTAAATGGCACCTTGAATTCCATGAAATCAGGCAACCATGATTAAAGTCACAGTTTAATTTGATCGAATGAAATTGCGTTCCATATTCAACTATAGTGGAAACAATTAATATCGAATACCTCAGGCAGTATGGGCAGTATATTCTTGGCTTGGTTATACTTGAAGTAATAAACTACATATGTTTAGAAGACAGCATTCCCCGTTCATCTGGTGCATAGATGGAACATGATATGTTCCATGATATATGATAAGCTGCCTAGCACAAGATGTCAAGAAGTTGTTCCAAGCGAGGCCCGATTAATCGTTTTTCCAACTATATCTCGACGACTGCTGGGGGGACAAAACTCAATCTTCTACACGACGTCGAAGCCTGCCTTGCTTATGGAAAGAAGGGAGTACTGTAACACCTGACATGTAAATAGGAGCGAGAGATATGACATCACCATTATAGTTTTATCCCTTTTTAAGTGTTGTCTGCTTTTGATCCTGTTTTCATATGACAACATTCAAGTTTCTTCATGAAGGTTACGGCTGGGGAGGGGTAAGTGAGTCCCGCTGCTGATATCATCATTCGAAACTCCTTCATGCTTGGAAGAAATGGGGCCCGCCAACGCGCCCACTCCATCGCCATCGCCCGTCGCTGTCCGCTGTCCTCGATGAAAATGCAAATGCGACCATCAAACTGCCTCAAACGGATACTTGTCAACGACCGAAGAAGCAACCAAACACTCGACCGAACTTCTTGCTCAAACTGCACAGACAGATTATATTCTAAATGAAGGGTTTGCATCGAAGGAAAGCTTGAAAAAGATGATGCAGATCATTTCTTCGCCGCAGGGAGAACGCTGTCCGCCACCCAAGTCGCATGTCTTCGACCATAACAATCAACGAGTACCCGTGGGTGAATAAAGTAGAGGTTCGGGGAATCAAACCATTTGCCAGTCGCGGCCAAATGCTTTCGCTTCTCCTACATTCAACGAGAATGAACACGAATACTTCAGAGGCGTTCAGTAGGAAACTTACGCCCATCCGACCTGTGCCGGTCTTAATCCCTCAGCAACCCGTCATCCTCGGCCACCTCATTCCCCCGCGTCTCACCTCAGTGGTCTAGTTCAGGTACATGAATGGGTGCAGGGGGATCGCGCGGAGTCACGGAGCGCCAGCGTTACAGCGAGACGCGCTTTCTCACAACGAAATCCTTGAAGACAGCGATTTTCTAGTAGCCCACGAGGAATGGGTCAGCACGCGGTTTGCGGCTCGCTTTTTGGAACAGTTCTTCGAACGTTTCACTGATGAAATGTTCATCAAATAGGAAGCGCACGGGTAACTATGCAACCAAGCAATTCTCGATCATTCCGCCTTGTCCACAAACAACGAAAAACAATTTCATAATCAGAACCTTGAACTTTGGAAAACTCAAGAAAGGTGTACATGAATCTTTGTACAATGAAGAAAAAAAATTAAAAAAAATGAATCATGTAGACCCTACGTAAATACATGATTGATCATGTGAAGAAATAAATAGGTTGATTCAACTACTAGAAACCCTCATTCTCTTACCTTTATTGCAACATAGATGTTGAGCATTATGGACTTGCAAAGCGGAAGAAAGAATTAAAATTCAGCCCATAAGAAGTACATCCAGAGGTTTTCCAACTGTCAGGAAAATCTATGTTGGGTGCAAGAAAAAGAAAGAGACAAACTGGGTGCTCAAGACGTGCCACACATAAGGCATTAGATTGTTGGTTGCGTTAAGGAAATCCACTGTGAATGTGCGAGGTTTTGGAATATTCACAACGTGTCTCCATCGAATTATAACACTTTCAAGAAGAGTCAAGATAGTAGGGGAAAAGTGATATGTTGAGGTTTATTAGGACGATGGTGAATAAGTGTTGTGAAAGAAATGCAACAGGACAAAAGCGAGAGCAAGCTCATCAAAAGAGTGCTCTATTCTCAAACTTCTGCAAACTGAAACCTAGTTTGATTGGTTCAATTTCCCACTTCCATGAACATAAAACCCGACAACATTCCAATCAAGTAAGGTGATTCTCTTTCAAGTACCCACAATATCATCACGTAAGTACTAAGCATAACCTCATCACACCAATGTACTGCCATCTCTCCACATGCAAAAGAAAAATGATCCCTCAATGTAATGTTTTCATATCAGCAAATGTGTTTCACTATGATTTTTGAACACATCTCTCTACGAACATCTTGAGTTTCGTCAATAAGGGAATGACACTTCCTTGTGCCTTTCATAAATCTGCATATACATGAAGACTATTCAATGAGTGAATATATTTTTTCGTATGTAAGCATGTACATCACATCCCCATTCACAAAAACGAACAATGATGTTGCTCATGTTGAGAAGCCCTTAATGGATCCTCCATTCCTCGGGCTTCTATGCTTGAGTTTTTGACCTAACAACTATGTCCTATGGTGATGTTACAACCTATAGCTTAAACAAAAATACACTAACTACTATATTCCCACCCACGTGGTTGCAATTTTGGCCATTTATGCCTTAGTTGTGGTCTTTTATCACTAGTTTTTCGTGTCTTGACCATAACGATTGGAAAAATATAGAGAGTTTAATCTTGAGGATTCATCAATTTCTCCAATCTCATCCTTTTAATATGGTGTTCTAGCAAACAAAAAACATTCCATTTATCGAACTCACAAAAAAAAAGAACAGTCACATTCTATTGTACATGTTGAATTAACATCTTAAGAACATTCATAAATGTTTCATAGAAGTTTGATGAGTTACTTGTTCATTTTTGGACAACATAAGTGTTTTGCATATTTTGAGAAATAATCTTTGAAATCATGATGAAATGATACATGTCCTGATTTTTTATCAACGACATCCATGTCATATCCGTTACAATGAAAATTTCCACTTATTCTTGGAGTGTCTTTGTATCTCATGAATGGGGGTTTTTTTAGATCCCTAGAGCCTTTTTTTTGCAAAAATCCATCCCCAAATCCCACTTGTGACTGTGGGTTTTATCTTTTTTCCTTACTCGGGCTCACACGAGGACAAACACGTTCCGTCCTATCAAAAGGGGGATTCTCGACCCCCAATTCGGGCGGTCCATAAACAAGGTACTCAAATAGTCAAACCTAAAACAAACACATCCCCTAGTTACACTCAACTCTTTTTTTGATTGCCCATGCTCCTTCTTGGCTATATACAAGCGAGACTCGACAGGTTCCCTTTATTTTTGGGGGGATCCTCCGACCCCACATTCAAACCAAATGTAAACAAGGCACTTAAATAGCAAACCCTCAAACAAAACCATCCTTGGAATACATAATCTTATGGGTTCTATCATTTTGTTTAGTAGAATACTCGTGGGCCCCATGTTAACGAGGCCTAACAAGATTCATTCTATTGCACGAAGGATATTCAAACCCCTATTCAAACCGCTCATGAACAAGAGTTTCAAGTATTTGATAACCCTACCTTTGGAACATGTTTGTAAACATTTTGGAAGTTGCAAGAGATACACTCGTGCATTAGGTCTGGCATACATTCTAAGATATACACCACATACACCACCTCGTGTACTTGCTTCATACACTATAGGGGGTGTTGGACTCAACAAAGTCAAAGGATCCGTCTTCCCTTCCCCTTAGACATGGGAAAGTGTAGTAGGTGAGTTTATGAGGTGGTTTACGTGGAAGGAGTACTAAACAAACACGCCAGTGTAGTCTTGTGAGAGAAATCCTCTTCCAAGTTTCGAGTTGTCAACTAATGTACATTTTGTGACTCCTGCCACATAAAATCATTTAAGCACTAGCCTCACAAACTAAACATTTTGGGAAGCAATGGACCAAACAATGCGAGAAGATCTGTTCATTACTTAGACAAAAGAGTGATGAGTGGGAGTGAATGCCCTCATGTTTTTCAAGGTGGGTGGCTAATACATGATTGTGTACTTTTGTGAGAGAATTTCCACGACCTTTGACATGTAAACTTATGTGTATTTGGCCACTTCCGCCACATACACCTTGTAATACACTCGCTTCAGTCACATGGAAATGTCAGGGGATGGACTAAGCAATATCGATAGACCCATCTTCCCATCTCTCTTGAAAATAGGAAAGAAACAAAGGCAAGTGTATGATGTGCTAAATATGGAAGGAGTACTTCCACTACTGAAGATGTAATACACTAGTTTACAATCATGAGATATCTTCTACAAAGTCTTAAGTTATACTCTTGTTTGTATTTTATGACTTCCACCACATACACCCCCTCAAACTTGCCTCTTGCATTTTGAGAGAGGGCAGACCAATGGATGTTGGTATACTTGTCGTCTATAAAAAACAAATTGTGTAGGGCGAGTGTATGAGATGGTTTATGTGTGGTTGAGGGGGTATGAGAAGACAATTATATACTCTTGTGAGAGAATTTTGATTCATTAGATGTGCTCTTATGCACATTATTCTAATTTAGTTACATACAACCCCTCAAAAGATAACCTTAAACACTTAAGACGGAGGAGGCATGGGCGATGTGATTAGATGGGTCCCCCCCTAAAAAAGGGAATGGGTATGAGGAGAGTGCACAAGATGGTGTATATGGAGGGGGTGTTAAAGAAGAGGCTAGTGTTTTCTCCTAGGAGATCTTTTGAGAAATCACAAGATGTTCACTTTTGTACAAGACGTGAACTTATACAAACTCACCGCATAAATCTACAAAGAGTGGGGGAGAATGGTTTAGAGAGATGCCCTTGGTTTTTCAAGCATATTTAGGGCCTCTTCAGAGTTCTGGAACACGTGGGTGATTCTTACACTTTTCTAGAATTGTGAAAGCATTCGAGTCCACCTCCGCTTGACCGCCAAGGTAAGGAGGCGGAGGATTGTAACGGATTCGATGGAATCCTTGGCCGAATAGGTAAAAACAGTAGTGCTTGAGGGTGTTTGACCCTCAAGCAATCTCATCTCACATGCTACAATCCCAGGTGACCTCGCATAAGCCTCATTGATCCTTACATCAGTCAACGTAGCACTGCCACGCCACAGTCCCCCCACTGGGAGTGAGAGCCGCCTTGACACCTGTACTATTCCTAGTGTGGGATTCGAGGTCCTAAGCTTTGATAGCAATTAATGGATTCAACAGAATCCATGGATGACAAGGCCTAACTAAAAGTGCTTAAGGCTCTTTGACCCTCACGCCTTCTTGTCTCACTACCCATAGTCCCATGTCACCACGTGCAAGCCACGTGGCTCCATGGACTTTTCAGCGTGGCACTGCCATGCTTAAAGGAGTGAGCAAATTTGCACTTTCTTGTGTAGTACAACGTCGTAGGGGAGTTTCTCTCGTGCCTACGAGCATGTCTTCCAAAGAAGCAACTCAAGGTTGCTATTTCTCTTGCAACAAGTAGTGTGACAATTACGCTACCTGCGAAGGGGTTCTCTTGGAGGCCAGCCCCGAACAACGCGCGCGGTCAATGGTAACAATAGAAACATTGATTGTGACCATGCGTGGTCATTAAACTTCAATAGCATGTGTTGCATGATGACCATACTCACTACAAAGAAGCATACAAGTCCAACGAGGCTACTTAACGGAGTAAAGTTCCCCAACCATGCGAGTGGACAAGACACAAGATAAATCGTTAATTTGTACAAAATTAGCACTACAAATACAAGGTAGAAGGGCTTCACCTATGGGTTCAAGTAGCTAACCAAAGAAAGCTAGGAGAGCAGTTTGCTAGGGCCAAACCTAGCTCAGAAATTGTATGAATACCCTATACATCGTTCATTGTAATTAACCTATGTCTTCCAGCTATGGCTTCCACAGTTTCTTCACATTTTATCTTTTTGGTGCAAGTGTTCTCTCCACACACCAATGATAAACCTCAAAGAGAACACACCCTAAAACCAGGTGTATGAAAGAGAAGTGTATGGGAGGGGATTTTGAAAAGTGACATAAGTGCACTAGTGTAAGATTTATTGGAGGAAATTACAAGATGTACACACTTGTATGTGACTCCCACTACATACACGCCCTTATAAACTGATCGTGAACACCTAATGGGGGATGCTAGTTGTATGGAGTGTTCCATTTATGAGCCAATTTGTCCTTCATATCATGTATATGAACTTGGTAGACCAAATGAAATGTAGGAGGTATTTTAAAATGTGTAAGAGAACATGATGTTTCAGAAAATCCTAGAAAACAATAATGTTTTTATTAATTTACAAATACACATATAATTGTTATAACTATCTAAGAAGTTACCTTTCTATGCATTAACATTTAAACCCATGTAAAAGTATTCAAAATGCCTTTGATTAACCATACCTCGAACATATACATATCTACTACTACTGAAACATGGATGCAATTTATGTTCTTTTTGAAATACAGTTTTTGGCCATGAAACATACAACATGGCAAGAGCAGGCATTCGTTTATGGAATTACAATGGTAGAGTATAGCGGATGTTACCAGTTTAAGAAGAAATGCATGATGAGTAAGAATGAAAAATCTTTGTTTGTTTTGCATTAAATAATGAACCATGTTAGTAATGTTTTCTGTGACATGTTTTTTACAGAAATGTCTACACAAAATGTCAAACAATCTACCACATCATGTTATCTTTGACGAACAAACCGAGCATTAATGTTAAGAATGATATTGGATATATGATGTACGTAGAAAAAATCGTAGAATGGTCAAGCACAAGGGTAAATCTTACATACACAAATGATTTTTGAAGGGTTTAAAAAATGTTCGAATTGAAAAGAGCGAGAATCAAAATTCATGCAACTTGTTTATGACATAATTGAAAAACAAAAAGATGACATACCCCCAAAATTGTGTTACAAACTAGATTTTAGAGGAAAGACATGATGATGGTGTAAGTACAATGTTTTATACGAAGAGAAACCTAGAAACATGGAATCATTTTAGTGGGAAGAGAAGATTCAAGAGATTTAAAACTGAGTATGAGGAATAAAGCCCGAGTATGCAATGCTTGCCAATGACTTGAGCAAATAAAACAACGATTAGTGTTTTTATTACCATTAGTAGCAGCAAAAAAGAAATTTCAATAATTTGCATAAACTGTTTTCGAATATTCAATTTATTGAGAGGGTTCTATGTAATTTGTATGTTTTTTAACTAATTAAATTCATGTCAAACCTCATTCCACTTCATCATGATTGACTTGGTTGGTTGATGGATATGTACTTGGATATGCTTTTGTTTTAAGATTGTAGTTAAGTTCATCTATTAAAAACCATCCATGTTATGATTGACAATCACGATGGTTTTATTACTTTGGTCAAAGACACATAAAATTGCTTCATAACTAAAGCTATGATTTTCCAAGCTCTTTTCAGACTCCCAAACCTCTTTTTTAAAGACATAATGTTTAAGTCTTCTTCACAGAAAATCCATTTTATTCTTGTTAGTCTTACCAAGTTGAAGAAACTAAACAATTCAAATGCTTCAATGGTAATATTGTTTTGTGTATGAAGGAAAAAACATGTGTGACAAACTCGTATACCAGTTTACAGTGGATTATAGAAGAAAAGAATCACACGGAAACCAAGTTAAACCTAAAAAACAGTTTGTATGAAGTTAAACTTAAAGTCAAGGGGTGGGTAAGTTTTAAGGTTTGTTTATTATCAAGGCAATTCATCAATTTCATTTCACCTATTTTCCACACATGTTAGCATGGTTATGTGTCGTCTTTCACATATATAAAATATAACGGTTTTTTCATAAATCAAGTAAAGCTTTTGAAGAGAACCACTTGATCCACCACCACTCCATGTGGACAATGGTTGAATATACCTACAAAACTGGCACATGTACGGGAAAAAGCACACTTGCACTTCAGATATAGCACACAAAGGAAACTATTTAATTCCCATGTACATACATTACAAGGGAAAGTAGGTATATGGATCCAAATCCACATAGCTCATTGAAACTTATTGTGGCGACCAAAACATAATAGTATGAGTTGTTGTAGATGTTCAAGTTTGGCAGCGCACTTATTGCTAGACATATGACTTGAATGTAGCTAAACCATATGACGTGAACCGTGTATTCCTTCTCATTGAGGAACTTGAGTGACAATTCTCACTTTACATTGTAAACGTTCTTTGTGATGGAGGTGCCATCCGAGAGCTACACCAAAGGAATTTGAGTGACCTTGGAATTCCTAATGGTCAGTTGCTTCCGTACACCAGTAAATGCATAATAGTTTGGTGACTTGAAGGTCTTTTAAGATGTGCTGAGGGAGCCCCTTTTTGATGCTTATGGATGGGAGGTCACAAAGAGTTACGCAACCTCATGCATGGTTGCATTACCACCA
The DNA here is from genome assembly GCA_023375785.1 of Penium margaritaceum. Lineage (NCBI taxonomy): Eukaryota > Viridiplantae > Streptophyta > Zygnematophyceae > Desmidiales > Peniaceae > Penium > Penium margaritaceum. The sequence goes on along the minus strand of SZWC01001713.1, from coordinate 100,714 downwards.
AGGTGGTTTTACAACCACTTCGTTGGTAACATAGCCAGACAGATGGTTACATAACCTTCAAAGCAAGATGAAGGGGATTTTGAAACATTAAAGGTCAAAATGAAGGAAGAGAGTCACAAGCTTCCATGAAAAAGAATTCTTCTCTTGTGAGAACATGAACTTGAAACCTTAGAAAATTTGTTTGTAGGATTTTTCATCTTTTTTCAAGGAGAACTCAATAGCTTAGACGGGGAAAAATCAACAAAAAACAATAAAAAATACATGGAAATGCAAGGTTGTTATGTTTTGTTCAAATGAAGAAGGATACCAAAAATTTCATTATATTATTTAGCTTAAAGGAATAATAGATATACTAGTCATAACATAAACTTCCTCTCATTTAATCCCACGATTATAGGGTTTGTTGACCAAAACATATTGACTTTAAGCATGGAAAATCCAACATGTGTTCGTTTGTAGTGAATGAAAATTTGCAAGAGTTGGAGAAGTTAAGATGAAATGGGAGAGGGAAATTCATATGCAAGATACTTGTTATGTCATCACTTTATAGTTATCACTTTGCCTGAATGTTTAATATTTTTTTTACATGAAATAAGACGATGCATAATCCAACTCATCACTAGGGTATTCTAATCTTATGATGAGAATACATTTGAGTATGAAATGAGACAAATGATAAACTAAAGATAAATTATTGTTCTTTGTTTTAAGATCTAATTGCTCGTGCATTCAGTGCTTGATAGTTGTCGGTGCAACAACTTACATAAATAATCAGTTTATCTATTTTAAGATAACATTCTTTACATGATTTTGATCAAAATCGTTTTTCTTATATGCATTCAATCTTTACCATGGAGACTTGTTACATTTGAGCTTAGTTTAAGACACAAAAGCCCTTGTGTAAACTCTGACAGTTACAATATGATGTCACAAAATGCAAATCACTTTTGGGAGATAACACAGCTTCACACTTGGGGCTAGATGTGAAGCCCGCCTTGAATTATGAAAGTATGTTAGGTAAGTTTAGTGGATGTCTTACGAGATAGAAAAATTGATAAAGAAAGTTTTAACATGTAATGTTGACAAATATACTACCTTTATTGCATGATAAAGTCAAATCTTCATACTCAAAATACACTTCTCTACTTCTCTCTTATTGTAATCATGATTGATACATGTATTTCATCTAATTAAACATCATCATAACTAGCTTGTTTCGTAAAAGTTTGCTTATGAAAAGCTTAATGAATTGTCATAAGTTTTTTCATTGCAAAAAACCATAGGCTAGGATGTTCAGGAAGACGAATAAAAAAACTTCATTCTTTTTCATTTTTTGGAAATTCAATATTTTATGAGAGGTATGTAAACATAACATAATAGAGAGTTTTGGAAGGTGCCCCCAATGGTTGACTTACATACTATGTTCCCCTTCCATGTGTGTTTCTACTCGTCAATTGTAGTAAAAAGCTTAACTAAGCAAAAAAATGTTATGAAACAAATGTAATTTTGTCTACAACATATAATTTTTTCATCCCTTTTGACTTATGTCCATTGTGCCCTGATTAGAAATTTCATGAAGCAACTGTTTATGTTGAATAATCCTTTGAGTTTGGAATAATATAAATTTTTGTACTATTTCGTGTATTTTAAATATTTAATTACTATTTGAGATGAATGATAACAATGAAAATATTCTATTTTGCCTACACAATAACACTCTACTTTACGTTTCTTCGTACTTTTGAATCAGTTTTTTATCTCAAGTAGAAAACTTTCCTATTCTTTCAAGAGCCTATATTTAATAAGGTATCAATCATTTTTTACATAGAAATTCTTTTAAACGTAAGCACTAAGTGAACATAAAAGGATATCAATCATCTCATTCTTAGAGCTACTTATAGAAAGGATTAGAAAAGACAGACGTTAGTTGACATTCCTCTCTTTCTTCAACCACATTTTTTGAAAGAAGTTTCCTTATAAGTTTTAGAGTTAATGAGGGGTGTCTTCTTAACCAAATATTCTCTTGAGTTTTCTTTTTTAAACAAAGAATTGTTTCTAAAATGAAGTGCTTCAAATAACATTCTTTCATGCAATGATGAAGCGATGTATGAAAAATATGAGAAATAAAGAAAAATGTCTCTTTTCTATGTAGTACACCCCTGTTATACACAATTTACTTGGGAGTTGGGGGTTAGTGTGTTTTGGATAAGTGGAGAAAACACTAAGATGAAAAACTGGCATGACCTTTGTTTCTTGAAGTGTGGTTTTGTGTAGATTGCTTACGCCCATAGACAACCTTTGAAAATGCAAGAAAATTACACAATTAGCGTCATTGTAGGTTCCTTGTCTTCACTCGAAATAGAGCGTTATGAAATTTACAGAAGTTATGTACTTAATTGATGAAGTACTCTACCTGAATACAAGATATGCATTTTGAACTATAGCTCTAGCGATCCATGCCTTTTAATTCAATTGACCATCATGTCTAATCATTGGAAAATGTTACATCCTCGTATAGGAGTCCCCAAAAATTTGCATATTGGAATTTTGGCCCCCTATTAATGGTCTTACGGGCTGTCTTCTATAATGTACAATGATCGATGGGGTCATAGAGGAAAACATCCCAAGTTTATGTTGTCATGTTTTAGCAGATTTTAATTGGTTCGACCTTTACATGCTCCTCGTTAAAATTCTTGATAATGATGGACTTACATGATTGTACTTTTCTGTTCTTCAACCCCTAAAAAATTCCTTGGTAATGTTTCTTAGAACATACAATGTTGTTTTGCGTATGCTATTTGCCTCAAGTGCTGAAGATCCCACGTATGAGTTATTCCTTTTCATGATGCTTTCTTAAGAGTGAAAGTAATGCTACAATAGATTTATGAGATTTCACAAATTGTCAAAGTTTTTTTTTATAAATTTCTACCTGGTCACTGGCATGATTCCGCTTGGCATAACAGTTTTCTTATGACCAAGATTTTCAACAGATTGCCCTGTAGTATTGATGAAGAGGATTATTGAATTTGTAAGTGAAAGTACGAATAACATTCCTTGTTCAAGAGAGAAAAAGTAGGAATGAAGTGAACACCTTATTTCTGGCGTTCTGAGTGTTATATGCCTGCCGTAAGCTGTGTTGGGTGTGAACACAATGCAATCTCAAGTCTTGGATATGCACATCTTCATTTGTAGCGTCCTCTGTCGAGGTACAAAACGATCTGCATTTGGTTGTAATTGGGGCATTCAAATATCCGTTTTTTCCTGCGGTTTGTCGACTTCGATTGAACGTTAACAGTTGAAAACAGCGAGCCGCAAAGCGTGTGACTTTTCACATGTGGCTTTTTGCTGGAGTGCAGTTTGGGAGTTCCGTCGTCAAGCGCAAAGCGCCAGTTGTAACGGCGGCGCCCCGTTACTTGTTGTCATCGCCTACAATTATGGACGGTCATGCAACGGTTGAGAAGTCACGGAACGGGGGAATGGGGAAATCATAGGTTCTTGAGGAAGTGCCATCGTCGTACGTCGAGCAAGCGAGACGAGTCGTAAAAACCTTCGACGACTTCCTTGGGAATGCCGCACATACAACCGATTCGTTGGATGCCGTACGTCAAAGGCCAACATTAGAATCCTTCAAATATTCAACTAAGTAATTTTCTAACGGAAATTGCTAGCCTTCTTCTGTGCATGCATATGAATTGGATATTTCCTGTTGTTACCGAATTCCCCAAATTTAGTTTTTTGAATTCACATTCATAGCCATTTCAACATCAATTGTGTGATAACACCACTTTTATCAAATGGCAAAACAAGCAAGCAAAGAATTTGAAATATGTAGCCCCAACAGCCTGTGCAAAAGCCAACTGAAAGAAACACAAGGATTAAAAAAAAGAAGGAAATATATTCAAACATGACTAGAAATTTCGGTGAGAGTTTTTATAATAGAGAAAAGGGAATACCTTGCAGGCCATGCTACAACCCACACCATTCATGAAGAATCTCAAGCTCATGTACGTGCACTCGCAACTAACATTGAAATGCTCTTCCGACCATACTTGGAAAAAAATAACTTGTTCAGAAACATCTAGAAAAAAACATCAATTCCCACCAAAAAACAACATAGTGCACCAAAACATCATCAAATCGTTTCCTTTCATAAAGTTCTTTAAAAAACCATTCCCTCAAAGTACTCAATCATACAAAAAAATACCGAAATAAATCCGACTGCATTGCTTCTGAATTTACCCATTTTTTACTATGAACACATGGAAAATCTTGGCATCACAATTATCGCCAAATTGCTTTTTAGCTATGAAGTTCTTGCAGAACTTTACAAAATTATGAATGTTTAAATTATTTTCATTCATTTGCATCTACATTCCATGAATCATACATGTGCTCAAAATCTATTAAGATATTACAAATTTGCACATTTCACTACCTTTAAACAATGTGTCATACCAAGAATTTCACTTGCCCTACACATCTCTAAAGACCATTCTAATGTTGCACAATAAATATGGTGTTATTTAACTTTTGTGTATTAAAAAATGGACATGGCCTATCAATTGTATATAGGAGCTACTATCTTGAATATTTCCCATGCAAACTTTAGAGTTGTGGAAAATTACACAAATAAATCTAGAGATCATACAAAATATCTCTATCTTTGTGAATGTTGTCATATCAAAACCACTCCTTTCACAAATGGAAGAAATTGAAACAAATTTTCCACTATAAAAACATTAAAAAAAATTACCAAAGATTTTTTGGTCTTTCGCTTAATAGAACTATGAGTTCAAGAGCTTAATGAACAGAAATGCCAAAACAGGGCATACTTGACCAAGAAATCAAGGGATTTCAAGCCAACTATGCATAATGCAAAAATAAAACAAATCATAACAAGAAATAAAAGCAAAGAAATAAACCACCAATCCAAGTCTTTCTAACAAGATGGGTGATTTAACACAAATGTGTTTGAATTATCTCAATCAAAATAGTAAAAGAAGAAAGCAATTACGTGAAAGATACGACATCTCCAAATGATGAAAAATGTACTAGGAATACTAAAAAACAAATCTCAAAAAACATGTAATGAAGCTCCAAGCAATTCCAATTTAGCCTTTACAAGTCTTGTACTAATAAAAAAAGTCTCAAAAGATGTTAGAATGTGTGGTTATTTGAAACGACCATAACACTACATGTGATATTTTGAAACAAGCTACCATGAATTATTCTAGATAAAGGCATCAAAATACTTTATCTTCTCCAACAACGATGATTTACCAACTATCAGCAAAAGAGAAATTGAGGCCAAGTAAATCAACCACACAATACACTTTGTGGATTTTGTATACGTACCAAGCCTTACCATAAGTTTTTTCCATGTTAACTCATGTGACAACGGTTATAGTTTCAAGAAATATGAAATCTCAACATTCTCATCTTCCTTGAATCAAAAAAGGTTCCGGTGAGTTGAACCATTCAACCAAAAAATCTCATAGAACTTCACTTTGCACAAATTGTACGTTCTAAAGTACACTATTCAAATGAAAAGAAACATATTGAAATTCACATTTTCAACACATTTCTTGCAAATACTTATTAATCACTTAGAGGAATTCGCACATTAGCTATAGGGAGAAGACCTATGTAGTTTTAATTGCAATGAACACACTCCTCACTTTCCTATCTTTTCAAAATTTTCACCTTAACAACGTGACTTGCATAAACACCAAGATAGCCTTAGTGGTGCTTTCAATGGACCTAAAAATGGTTTGTGCTAGCGTGAAAAGTCTCACACTATCTACATAACTAAAATAAACCATGTGTTGCATCAAAACTAGTATGGTGTCCGCTACCATATGAAATATTTTCCATGTCCCTATGTGAGAACTTAAAAGTGCTATACTTGAACCCCACAAGTTATTTGTGGCAAGAAATGTGTCTTGGAAACCTAAAAAATCAAGGAATCCCTTTTCATTTATGTGGCACATTACAATAGCATATGCATGTTTTGGCATGCAAAAAGATGAAAAGCTAATGGTTGCATGTGGCTATGCCTTATTTTATTGATTTCATCTGAAATGGCCTTTGGCGAGCCAAAGAGGTTATTGAAAACTTTTCCACCTATGTGCCATTTTGTGCGGATGAAAAAAAACCGTCTAACCCTTTTTAATGTAAAAGACAAACTTTGTGCCTATTTTTTATGTATAGTACAATGATTTTGCGTGCTTGAGATGCAACCAAAAGTTTGACCATTTTCTTCTAACTGGTTTTTGAAGAAATTGACTTCGGTTTTTTTTCTTGAATGTATCTCATTTTATGGAGACAAATTCAACAACAAAAGGGATGATCAGTCCCTCCTTATGAACACAATCCTCGGCTAAATAACGATGTTGAAAAACAATGAAGTATGCTTTCATCTCATTGTTCAAGCACCAGAACATCCACGTTTTCTAGTCAATCATTGGTTTGTTTTTAGTTGTTGGAGAGGATGTTGGAAATTGGTGGATTAGTTTGAAGATTTAATTTTAATTCTCTAAACTGTTTGGTGAGGTTTTGGGTGGCCATTCCAGCATCATTTATGATTTTCTTGATCAATTCTAAAGCCAAATGGTACTTAAAACTTCATCTTAAAGCCTAGTTTTCTTCTTGCATGACAATAATTACTCTTCTTTCTATCAGACCTTTGTATATTCGTGATCTTGTTTTGGTGTTAATCTAAAGAGGTGGCTTATTTCATTCTACATGGGGTACAAAAACTTCATTTGAGAAACACGTGGTGTGAAGCTCACATGTTTGCTTACTCATTATTTAAGATGATGTTTCACCCTAGAAGTGACCTGGTATTGTCGTTTGTAATCTTGCAACGCAGGGAACGCTACGAGTGGGTTCCGGCTAACCGTGGAAGTGACCAGAAATTGTTTTGTCTATGCACAAGAGTTCTATGGCATGCGGTAGATTCCCCTCAAACGTAGCAAAACAATGTTATCTATATGTCGCAAAATAGGTTGGGAGCGGCAAAGCAAAAAATAGGCTCCATGCGGGTTTTAGGTCTCTTGTATGCCCATCGGGTAACACTTATCCCCTCGCTAGTCGCAACGTCCCGGCGCGTTTCTATGACATGGCCGGAGTTGGACTTAGTCGATAAGAGGATCCATGTCTTAGAGTTGACTGGACAGAATCCAATTGATGTGTGTCACGTCATAAGTTTTCAATCAGACCAAATGTTGATGTTCCCTTCCTTGTCAATGGTGTTCAAGGATTTCCTCAACCTTGTACTCTTGTTCATTGCCATCGATCATGGGTGGCGGGACAAGTGCCACACGCCGAGGAAGATATTTCACCATATCAGCATATTGTCAGACTTTGCTGATGTAGAAGTTTGGGTGAATCAGCATCGCGTCGGAGAGTCTTAATTTTGCAACGACTTAAGTACACAACTCCAAAACATGAAAAGGTCCCAACCACTAGGGTTTTAGCTTTGGGTTTTCGGATTTGGGCGGTTTGATGATTGTGAAGTTGAGAAGGTATCTATCACTTGTCTTGATATCTTTGTTTTGTAGATGTTTGTCGACATTTCACTTCATATGTGTTTGCGTTTTTCAAGGGTTTGATGCGTTTCTGCCTACTTTAAAGAAAAGTCTCACGTGCGAGTGTTGACGAAAGGGATGTTTATTTGGTCTGCAGGTCAATCAGGGTGGTTGGATTTGCTTTGTACACCACCTCTTATGGTGTTTTTTGCGTGACGAGAGATGTTGCTGATTTGTATGCAAACTTGTTGACTAGCACCTTGACTGCCCAGTCGGTGTCGTGAGCTTCACTAAGGGTTTGGCGGAGTTGTTCGAGCGTTTGGTTGGTGCGCTCGTTTTGTCCATTGGTTTGCGGATGGAATGTTGTTGTAAGTTGAAGTCAACTCCCATACTGCTGCATCAAACCTCGCCTGAACTGGTTGATTAACCGGGCATCTTAATCACTCTTGATTCTCTGCAAGACCCCATGCATTGGTCACGTAGTGGTCCAGTTGAAGGAATAGTTGTGCTTCTCCTTCGACGGTTGCATCCGTAGTTGTTAGGATGAAGTGCACCATCTTGGAGAACCTGTCAACGACAACAAACATGGCGTCAAACCCCTTCATTATGAAGCGTAAACCTGTCACGAAATCAATGGAGATGTCGTTCCCTAATTTTTCTCGTATTGGTGGTGGTTGAAACAAACCCAGGAATACGGTGTGTGAACTCTTGTGCCGTTGGCATTGGTCCCAACGTTTGTAGAAGCTTGCGACCTCAACTATCATCTTGTCCAACCAATAGTACTTGGCAAGTTCTGTCAAAGTGTTGTCACCTCCAAACTGACATCCTTTGCTGGTGTTATGGCATTCATTGAGAAGCATGCATCGCAACTCCTCAACTTCGTGAACAACAACGTGATGTTTTAGCTTTCTACGCTAGTAGGAGCCCTTAAAGTGGATCTTTGTCATGTCATTGGCTCCGTGGTCCTTGTAGCCACGTGCGAATGACTTTTCCATGGATGGATGCGCTTGCATGTCTAGTGTATTGTCTTGCGTGAAATTCAGCCAACAACTTAGCGCGTGCGTTGGAATTGTATCTCCGAGTCGATACGCGATTTTGTAGTCGAAGTTGGTCTCGAGAAACTCCAATACATGAGTTTGTCTTTGGCTAAGGCTCGCTTGTGTTTTTAGATACTTGACGGCGTGGTGATACGTTCAAGCCACATATTTGCAACATTCCAAATAACAGCTCTAAAATCTGGAGGTGTTAATCATTCTGAGCATCTTCTTTTGGTGAACGGCATAGTTGAGCTCATCTTCGTGATGGGGCGTTGAATTCAGCTGTGTGTTTGTAGATGGACGGCCATAATTGTTTGGTCAGAGGTATCTATGGACGTGTTGTAATCGGCTGTTGGATCTGCCAATCAAAGGGTTTGCGGCAAGGTCTAAGATTTACGTAAATGTGTGGAATCTTCTTGTTCACTGTCCTCTCGATCCACTTTCAATTTTAACGGGTGAGGTCGGAAAGAGGTAGTAAAACTTGGGCATAATCCTTCAAGAACCTCCAATAACAGTTGCAAAATCTGAGGAAAACCTGTACGTCATGTTTTTTTGGTTGGAGTTGGCCATTGCGCCGTCACGGAGATCTTTTGGAGATCCATGGATATCCGTCCACTGCCAATGATGTGATTGAGAAACTCGATTGTTCGTTGACCAATGTCACAATTGGAGAGCTTCCAGTAGAACGTCTCCTAGTACATGCTTTTGAGTATTTGTTCAAGATGTTTTCGATGATCCCCTGGTGTCCAGTTGTGTACGAGGATGTTTAAAAGGCACACTACGATGAAATCATCGAGATGTGGGTAAAAATGTTGTTCATTGCTTCCATGAACGTTTTGAGAGCGTTTGTGAGTCCTAACGGCATCACCGTGATTTCAAAGTTCCTGTATCATGTTCAAAAGGAAGTTTTTGCAACATCCTCTTGCACAATGTAAATCTTATGGTAGCCGATTTGTTGGTCAATTTTGTAGAAAATTCCTTCTCAATGAAGTTGGTGAAAAAGTGTGTCCGCTCAATGTAGTGGGTAGCATTTCTTGATTGTGATTTCATTCACCGCCCTATAGTCAACACAAATATGCATTTCACCAGTTTTGTCATTCCCAAATAGTATTGGTGCGTTACACGAGGAGACAAATAGTCGGATGAACCCTTGAGTCAGCATTTTGATTAAGTTTTACTTCAGCTCTATGAGTTCATGATTGCACATCTGATAGGTTTCCTTGACAATTGGTGTGCTATCGAGTTTGAGCTCCATTTGATGCTCAATGTTGTGTTTTTTAAGGAGTTTTCCTAGTAGTTTTTTGTTCATTACCACTTCAAATTTCATCAAAAGCAGAGCCTTCTCCATTAGTGCGTTTGGAATTTCAAATGTTGCTAAGTGTGATGAGGTTGATGAGGCTAATGAGTCAGCTACTGCACACGATTTATTGTCGCGCTCCGCAAATTGATGTGGAGGAACCACGCCAAGGCTCCTATCTTGGGTATCGTTTTACCATGTCGAGCGCGATCGGCATAGCTGGTTGTTGTTGTTGGAGTGCGCTAACAAATGCAATGATTGCGCTATCTTTGGCAGCCCTGTTTTTGCTTGTCACATGTGAGCCGGACTTTGACTATTGCACTAAAGGTAGGAAGATCTACTGCCCATTGTAATCGATGTAGACAAGGCCACTACTCTAGTGAACTTGTGAGTATTTTTGTGTCTGGGAAATCTCGTCTGAGAATCACCTTGTATACTTATTGTACAAGATCTCCATATAGTTATGTTCTACAGATCTACATTTGTAATGACCGCTTTAGTTCGCAGAGGCAAAGTCATCTGTTGACACTTTTCCTTTGAAAGATCCGGGTATATACTTCAAACCCAGATTATTCACTTGTTCATCAAATTGAAAAATGTGAGTTGCACCTCCATCAAGTAACACAGGCAAAGTTTTCTGACTTTATAGCTCCTCGGTCACACTTTAAGCATTATTGCAGACTGGTCGCCCTCGCACTCCTTGTCAATTTCTTACACATGAGGAACCATAGTATCGTAGTCCTTCGGGTGGGCGATCATTCGGCGTAGGTTTTTTGCCTAGGGTAGGAGTTCCGTTGGCTACATGTGACTTCTCTTGTTTCCCAACTCGTCCCCTCCATTTTGCTTTCTGTATTCCTTCTTGCCTCCTCTCATTTTGTTTGGGGTAGTTCCATGCAATGTGTTCAATATTTTGTAGTTAGAGTAGAGTTTGCATATACATATACATGTACAAACACATATAAATGTCCATATACATATGCATATACATAAACATATACATATACATATACATATACATGTACATATACATATACATATACATATACAAATACATATACATATACATATACATATACATATACATATACATATACATATACATATACATATACATATACTTATACATATACATATACATATACATATACATATACATATACATATACATATA
>SZWC01001713.1:61490-78651 GCA_023375785.1 Penium margaritaceum | reverse complement strand
GGGGGGGGGGGGGGGGGCACAAGAATCCCCCATGCCATAGAAGGGAACCTACTGGGCCCCGCTACCGCTGGGCCCAGTAGGAGCCCGGGCAAGCAAAAAAAGGAAACCCACAATCCCGGGTATCATTCTGGTATGGGTTTGATCAAGAGTTAAAGGTTTTGCGAGTGGGGGATACGAGAACCCCCTCCCCCCTATGATGCAAGGGAACCTACTGGGCCATGCTAGCACGGGGCCTAGCAGGAGCCCGGGAAAGCTAAAAAATGAAATTGAAAACCCCAAAACATAACATCAGATGAGTTGTTATTCAGCCGAGTTCAGAGTCCGGAACTAGGCCTTGTTGTTCCTTCCAATTGTTTCACTTTTGAGGTCTAAGTAAAAAAAACCGTCTTTGTCAGCAAACTGTAAATGGAGTTGTAAAAAAGTAAACGTGGTTTTTGTTAACGTTGAAATTTTTCATTTAAAAGTTTCCAAGAAGTATCGTGTGTGTAAGCATGAATATACATCATTATATGTGTGAACAGATCTAGAAAATGAAGAGTTTCTTCTTAAGGGGTGATTAACCATAAATGGTAGTAGCGAGGTTTTGATTAGGTTCCCTTTGAATGCATGGGTTGCCTCAGACCTACCATGCAAACCACTCGCAAGCCCTCTTTTGAATAGTTTCAAACCCCTCGGTAGTGTTGCAACCCTGAAGTACATGAGTCCCTATGCTTAGCACTTGGGAAATAATGTTCTTACATGTATGGCCCACTACGTGTTGACCTCAGATCTTTACGCTGTTCAACCGAGGGTGTTTTGGCCAATTTCTCCGACATCCAGTGTTCTTCTCCGGAAGGTTTTGACAGGTTTGACCACTTTGCAAAAGCATCGACATAACTGTCACGTAATGCATAAAAAAATTGATACTTTTTGGTCAAGTTATTCATGGAATTTGACTTTTGTGAAGAAGCTCCTCGATATTCTCCAAACCCCCTAACTTCTCCATGGAGTCCCTTGGAGGACTCATGGCCTTGCCTTTGCGTGATATGACATTGAGCTGGTCGTCTGATGTAAAGACCACCGACAACAGCAAGAGACAGGCTGAGGCGCATTAACTGCTTGCACAACTTCTCTCTCAACGTCAATCACATGTGTTCTAACTTGAGTAGATGAATCGCATGTGGCAATAATCCTTGACCCCACCAGAAAACTATATCAACTTCATATATGCCATCCTTGCACAATCTTAGAATTTGAATGAAGAATCAGATGTATGGTACACGGTTCAACACTTTTGCTTTCCTGCATGGCGCAATACACAATACTTCAGTGAAGTTATCACTGGCAGTGACATCGCCGTCAACGAATGCTATTTCTACTGCAACGATAGCCTCAAAAATTAGATTCGGTGAGCAGTTGCAATGGTTTTCATGGATGATCCTTCGTTAAAAATTCAGTAGCTAATTGCATTGCTAGCGGAGAGTACAACACTCGAATGCAAGCATCCATTGGCTGGCGATCCCAAAACCACTATCCATATTGAAGTGGTACAAATTCATTGTCGAAAGAGTCTCTGTCCACGATGGAGATTAACGCCAATGACCAACGCGATCAATGGTTATGCTAGTTTCCCAACTTTTCTTGCTTGACTGTTGGAAAAGACTGCAAAAGACCTAAAAGGGGGAAGTCATAGAGAAGAAAAGAACAAGTAGATAGGAGACCCGGAAACGGCAAAGGACAGGATTAGAAGGGACAAGAGGAATACAAACCAAAGATGATAACATGAGTTCAACCGAGAGGTTCAAAAGTCGCAAAAATGGTACCTAAACTACTAGATGGAAGAGCTTCTAATTGTTTAGCAGGTGAGGAAAAGAATTTAGATGCTAGGTTTGCAAACCAAACAAGGGGTCTTTTAAGGAAAAAGGAGTGAAAACTGCAGATTGTTGACTTGTGAAGTTCTCTGACCACAAATCAGACAACTTAAGAATAAAACAGTCTAGAGAACTTCTCCAATGAGTTGCCAAAAAGTCATTCTTGAACAAAGTTTTCTGTATTGGAAAAATCCTCAAGTGGGCTGGATTTGATGCACACTCTTTATCAGCATTGAAGACATAAAGCGATACCTACCTCTCATCAAGCAACTCACCGTGAAATGGTGGTTACTAGAAGCAGTAGGGGAGGAAGCAGCTGAGAAAGATGTATTAGGCGCAACTTCAACGCACGCTGCCAACGTCTCCGGACGTGTTCAAGCGGTGCTTATGATGCAAAGCCCAATGGTATCTATTCCATGGAGAAGTAGAGGAGATCTTAGCGTCAGAAGCAACAAAAATGGTCTCATTCTCCTTGTCATTGGTTCTCTTGGGGAATTCATACCACTCATAAAGGAGTTTGACGGCGTTTCTCCCGACGAACTACCCTGAGAGCTACCTCCGCAGTGCAACATTGATCACCAAATGTACCTTAAGTCGGAAAGAAAACCGACTGTAAAGGGGATCTATTGGATTAGTGACCAAGATTTTACAGAGCTAAAATAGATACCTCACAAGATACTCGGTCAGAGGTTCATCAATCCATCCATGTCAATATACGTTGTACGTGTATGTTTCCTCAAAAACAAAAGTTGTAGAATATGGACGTGCGTGGCCTTAAGGGCATTGGATGATGTTACCACAAAGAAAAGATACCCCCTTCTTCGAGCAATTGAAATAGTCAACAAGCTCTGAGGAGAGAGGATTTTCACCAAAATCGAGCCCACATACCAGACCTGATGTCCTTATCAGATGTGAGCACATGATAAGGACATCAAGAAAACATTGTTTTGCAACCGCTATGGGCACTTTGATTTCACACTCATCCCGTTTGGACTTGTAAATGCCCCAAGAATACATCTGGCGTCCATGAATAGCATTTATTGGCCGTACCTTGATGAATTCATTTTTGTATATCCTGATGGTATCCTGGTGTGCAACCACACACCGGAAGAGCAAAGTGGAAATCTCCACGTTCTATGGAAATCTTCCAGAGAAGTTCCATGGAAAAAATCTCAAAGTGAACTTTGGTCACTTTTTGATAAAGTTTTTGGGCAACATCATAGGCCCCAGATGGATCACAATAGAACCAAACAAAATGGAGGCTGTTGTCGATTGGTCGACGCCACCAAAAATCGGCTTGTCTAGGCATTTTTGGGGTTTTGCAAGTACTACCGTTGATGTTTCAAATACTACGCTCGTGTGTCATAGCATTTCTCCAATCTCACTTCTTGTCTTACAATTGGATTTCAAACGGTGGATCACATCATAGCCACTGACACGTCCATTGAAGCAATAAAAGTTGTCCTTCAAGACAATAGAAGTAGAGAACCTGGTCAGATACATGTTAAGTAAGATGTATGGACCAGAGGTGAATTATGCGGTACACGTTGAATAAACATTGGAAACCGTGCACATGTTTAAAATGTAGCCGTGCTGCCTAGAATGCTAGAGACGTGTCATCGACACCAATCAGCACGCACTAAAATTCCTCAAGACTTGACTCAACTAAGCCATGAAAAAACCCGAGGGATGGAGTTCCTTGAGTGTAACTTCAACCATGACATTGAGTACCGGCCTGGAAAGAGGATAAGCGACTGCTCCAAGTGGGAGACCAAATCTGATGGCCGAGAGCTGTACGTTTCTAGTCCAACATGACCAGTATCTCACGAGGCTATGCGAGAGGTTACGAGGATTTCAACAGACCTGGATGCTTTTTTATGAACCCTACTGGCCAATGGGATTCACTCGCCAAGTCGTGATGCCATCCAACGACAGATATCATGACATGTTATTGAAGGAGTATCATGACACTGGTTCATATGGACACTTTGGCAATGAAAACACATTGAAGAAACTTGTGATGGACTTTAGATGAAATAAGGTACAAACCAAAGTTGAAAACTACTACAAGCCGTGCAATTCGTGCCAACAAAACAACCCAAGATGAACCATATCCCTGGGTTTGGTTCAACCACTACCAGTACCCTAAAAACCATGGTTCTTTGGTGCTGGATGTTGAACTTGGTCTCCATGTTGTACTACCTCGATCATTGCATCAAACCCCTCTGGTGTGATCACCACTGGGTTTTGATGCAATACTCATGGTAGTTGGCTGGTTCTCGAAGATGTCCTAATTCATCCCGGCGACAATCAAGGTCACCACCAAGGGAACAGCACATCTATTCCTCAATAACTTTGTCTGACTACACAGCGTCCCTTCCTTCATAAGAAAGACAGAGATAAGATATTCACTAGCAGATCTTGGCAAGAGTTCACTACTCGCTACGGAAGTCAGATCCAGATATCAATGTCCTTTTATCCCTAGACTGATCGGTACATTCACCACACCAATCACAAGCTCAAACGATGTGCAAACAACATGGTACTAATTGGACGATGAGGCTATTGACTGTTGAGCTCGCATACAACTTCAAGACCTTTGCAGCAACAAAAAAGATCCCTTTCTAAGTGGTTTGTAGCAAACAACCCTCAATCCTGGTAGGTTTTCAGAATTTAAGCATCAAACTGGAAATTCACATATAGCACCAAGACTATCAGAGCATATGGAACAACACTTGCTAGACGGTCACGAAGACTTAAACAGTGAAGAAACGAGCGGCCAAAAAGTATTGCATGGAGACCAAATTCAGCATCGGTGATCACGCCTCCCTTGTTCCGCAAACATCCGCTTGTGAGGAAAGGATTGCATGAAGCTCAAACCTCACTAGTTGGGATTATTCACCATCAAGGAGGTAGAGACATCTGCCATTGCCAAACTTTGACTACCAAACAATGTGACTGTCTATCAGGTATTTCATGTCAGCCACCTCAAACTCTACGGGGACCCTAGCAAGTACTTCCATGACAGAGATGTAAGGGTGCACACCAATGGTGAATCGCGACTCTTAAGCTAGAAATGGAATCGTGGGCCGATCCTATCACTTTAGAATCGGAAACACTGTTCTTTCCTTAAGTATCTCAATTCCTTAAGGAATCGTATACCGGGTTTGATTCCTCTGTTTCTTATTGTATTGGTAGGAAACAAACATTAACGTCCCGCAATGTTATCCGCCGACGAGGTAGTGGGAGCGAATCTCTCGTGTTGGATTGTTTTCATGGTCATCGAGTTGAGCTCCGCCGCGAGCTTACAAAATCACCTTTTGAAATTGCCTAAGCCTGTCAGCGACGCCAGCTGCCAAAACATCGGTTCGATTGGTCTGACTGCGAGCTTCAACCACGGTACCTGCAAGTCGCCATATGTGTGACTTGGGCCCCGGTACGCTACAGATTTTAACTATCCGGATGTTAAAATGTTGGCGGTTTGCGAACAAGCGAGCGGTGTCGAACGCTGTCAAAAGAATCGCATACGTGCTTCTTTTTTCACGATCCTCGTGAATTGATTTGCCTCGTTTTTTTGTCATCGATGAAGAAATGTATGCTTTCGTGCTTCTGAAATCGCTCAGTTTAATCGATAGAATGGCTTTCAACTACAGTTTGCTGTAGTTGGAATGTATACATTTCAACAATGTCGTCTGCGGCTCGAGCAGTATTTCAGGCGTACGAACGGCTATGATGCACCTCATCGAGGCTTGCATCGTTTCTTCGAATTTTGAGTGTTTGAATTTGAGAAGGCAAACGACGGACGCGCGACTCATCGACTCAAACCCTCGGCGACGCCGATTGAGGGAGTGCTTCGGTTCCGAACCGCTCCCCTCCGCCCACGCTCCTCTCTGCTCCCAGCACGCACTTAACCCCGTCGGGTTGGACTGGACAAGACACATTCTTCCAACACACTCCACCATGGACCACCCTGCCAGCGCCCCCGCCATGTCGACCGTCCCGACCGTCGCCACATCCTCGTCCATCCCCTGTGCACACGTTGACGAGGCAGACGACCACCTCTGTATCGCGTCCCGCTGCCTGCGGGAGTGTGCGGACGAGCAGGTAGCGCTGAACCCATCAGTCAACGACGGAAGCGCGTACAACCTCCATCCTTTTATTGGCGGGGACCGCGACGCGTACGTGCGTGGGAAGCACGTGACATGGGCGCCTAATGGTCTGCGCTACACGCATGCAGGCATCGCGCCACTCCCACCGTACGAGCGTGCGGTGCTCCAAGTTCGCATGGTGGGCGCGCCTATTCCTTATCCCCGCAAGTTCAACGACGACATGCGGCAGTCTTTGTCCGCACCGTTAACTCCAGGTGGGACTCGTGCAGCTGTCTCTGCCTTCTCACCAGTTCACCCGCGTGCATCGCCTGCATTCTCTCCGGTTCTTCCTCGTGCAAGCTCCGCCTTCAATGCGCCACGTGTAGTGACGTCTCCAGAAACTCCTGCTCCCGAAGCGGCACCAGCCGTCTCTGCACCGGCACCTCTTCCTACACCTACCGCTTCTACCGCCAGTGCTGGCAGAAGTCTGCGTACAACGTCAAGCATGGGCGCGAATGGCGGGTTGGGCAAGGGCTTTTGGACAACCGCGCGTGATGTTGAGCTCGTCACGGCCGCGCTGGGCATTGTCGCCGACGTCCGCGGAAGCAGCGGTTGGCGCGGATGGTTAAACGATGCCGTTGCCGCGCTGCTATCTTCATCCCCGGCTTTCACGGGCAACCTTAAAGGCTCCCAAGTGGGGAGCCGATTGGGTGCCATTGAGAAGGTGTGGAAGTTGGCTTACGCCATGGTGGGTCAGAGTGGGGGGGGACTTAACTGTAAAACATGGCTCATAGAGTTCACACGTGACAAGTGGGCGGACATCAAGAAGATGTCCGCCGACCAGGCTAAGCTCGAGGGGAAGGTTCTGCCATGGTATGACAAAGCAACTCGACTTTTCATGGCAGATAAGGCCACTGGTGACAACGTAGTCACCAGCGAGAATGTCATCGTGCTTGAAGATGATGACAACACCCCGCGCAAGAAGCACAAGACGCACATTGAGAAGCAGATTGAGGTTGTTGACAACATCATGCGTCATGCTTAAGTTTTAGAGATGATAATCAAGGATGAGACTCCTAAGTCAGTGTACGGAACCGCCATTGAGATTCTCTCTACAGATCAGTCTCTTGACATGGATGATGCAGTCATCATGATGAAGAAGTTCAAAGAGGATCCTGCAATTTGTGAGGATTATGTGTACTCGTTGGGACCACTCCGCAAGCGCGTGACACTTGACGTCCTTAGGCGTCAGCCTAAAGGGGGTGTGCAGCATGCCATGCATTTAGGAAGCGACACCGACAACAGTGTTCCATGGGGTGCCAGTACCGAGGCGGACGCTGACGCAAGTCAGGTGGGCTCGGACGCAGCAACAAGTGATGATGTGGTTCGTGATGTGCTCGGTGATGATGCAGCATTGCATGCAGCGTAGGAACTTGTTTACGATGTTTATTGATGCTATGTAAGAAGTGCAATGTTGTATTAATGATCAATGTAATTGTTCCACATGTCCGTAGCAATCAGCAACCTCCTCGCACGCATGCTTGCATCTCCTGCGCGACCACCTGTCAATGGCACACGTCCTGGTCTTTCTCCCCTGTTTTGCTCATCCGCGGTATGTGCTTCATTCAAATGCATGGACACATCCTCACGACTCTGAATGAGGTTATGCATTATAAAACATGATAGCAGTATCATGGCTTCGAATGTGACAGAGTAGGCTGGAATCCACCGGTTAATGTGAAAACGACCCTTTAGGACACCAAAACTTCGTTCTATCATGTTACGTGCACTTGCATGACAGAGGTTGAACAGCTCTTCATGGTCTTGGGGCTGGTTTGCTCTGTCGTCGAATTCCTGCAAGTGGCAACGCCTCCCACGTAACGGTGCCATCAGGCCGAATCCCTCGGGGAAGGCCGCATCAGCAAGGACGTAGGTGTCACGTTGCACCCGGAAACCGCGAGCCAATACATCTGTGAACATCCGTGCATCATGCACACAACCCTCCCATCCCGTTGTCACAAATGTGAACCTTAGATATGCATTGCATGACGCAAGGACATTTTGAGTAACCTGCTGATGCCTGTTCACGTATGCACCACGCCGTTTATGGCCAACTATGACCGAAACGTGCGTTCCGTCAATGGCACCAACACACTGTTGAAACCAAGGCAAGTAGTCCGGCCGATCCTGCCACGCAACTGGTACTCTATCTCCCGGCCGTGGTTGTCGAATGACGGCGGCTGACAGTGAGGTAAGGGCAGCGACGACTTCTCAGAGAACGCGACATATCGTCGGGTGGCCGCGTTGGAATCGTTCCGCGATCTCCCGCAGACTCATTGCATGGGTTACGCATTGTAACCACAGGAAAACCTTCTCTTTCACTGTTAGGCATGTATCACGAATGCCTGTTCATAAGCGAATTTTGAGGATGATTACTGTCCATGACTGCACTGTCATTCGGGTCACGTTGTAAAAGCGCTCTGGGTGGCCGTGCACGAGCTCGCGCAGCCATGCGACGCCACCGTAGGTTGACGTGAGCATGGGCTGCGGTACAATCCTGTTACAGAGACGGGTGCATATGTCACGGGCGATGTCGAAGAGGACTTGTAGTAGCACGCGTAATGCCACTGAACGACGAATGATGGCGCATCTCGCTAGCGCACGTCTGCGCTGACGGTCCATGGTGGGCGCGCTGCAACACTGTGCATCTCTATGTGTCGAGCTTGTCTTTGTAGGCACGGCATAGTGGGGTCAAACCCCTTCACCATGTAATTCGGCAATGACCGATGGCTCGCAAGTCAATGGTCGTGGGGTCGAATCCCGCAATGGCACAGAACGTTTGGATAATACACGTCATATTGTTCATAACAAAGTGTCAGCGACTTCAGCGCATAAAAGGCGGTAAATCAAAATGCTGCAACCAATCATCGATGACATGTGCCATGCATTTGCGCATGATCAATGATTGGTTCCGAAAACTGTCGATTGTCGCTCAAACTCCGACCGATAGATTTCAACGTAACGTACCAAGACCTTGCATGGACCAACCTAACTCGCCTATCCCCTATCGAGCACAGTCCATGGACGAATCAGGTGGGGGTAAGGTTTGGGTGCCGACCACGGCCCCGAACCGGAATAGTTTTTAACTATCCTCCTGCGTAGGAAACGGCGGTTTGCGAAAGGGCGAGCGCTGACGAGCGGTCTCGAAAAATCGCATCTCCGCCAATTTCTTTGCGATGGTCGCGAATCGATATAGCGCGAAATCTTCCATCGATAAGTTTATCGATGCCTACGTGGCAATAGCATTGTTGAATTTCATCGATTCCATAATTCTAGGACTAGGTTTCCATAGTTCTAGAACTATTTTTTAACAAAGACACTTCCGGCGCCTGTACTTAAAACCGCCCGCATGGACGGCAATGATGGGGCTTATTCGACTCACCCTCGGACGCTCGAAATTTGAGCATTCAAATTCGAGAAGGCAAACTGCGGCTCGACCAACCTCGCCATGCGAATGCCTCCCCGGCTCAGGCATTCATCGCCACCCCCACGTGGACCGGCGGTTCGACGGGCAACCCATCGCATCGCAATCGCACAACTAAATGACCAAGCCCAGCAGTCGTGGGCTCAAACCTCCCAACGACATCATCCATCATTCGAAAATTACACGTCACAGTGCGCTGTCCGAGGACGACGGGGTAAACAGCGGCAAACCTCGGATCGTTGAAAACTCCAACCAATCATCGACGACCTCAACCGCCATTTTCGATGTCATCGATGATTGGTTGTAACTATCCTCCACAGGCGCGAAAAAGGGATCGATAGATTTCAAGGGTTCCGGTTCGGGGCCGAGGACAACGTGTCCTGCTCGGCATCCTGATTTTAGGGACCTGCCGAAGCGTGCTCCAACATTGGAACTGCAACTTGGCTCTTGCGTTCGAGCCGGACCTTGACATTTTGCGGATAAACAGCCTCTACCGCCCTCTTCCCAGCATATTGTAACGGTACCCAAGTGGCCCCCAATTCTGGTCCGATTCTTGCATCAAAGAATCAGAATCGTGGGTACCTTAAGGAATCGTGGAACCGGGGTACTTTAATCACGATTCCAAGAACCTGTGTGCACCGTTACAGAGATGTGCCTCCACCACTACCGATTGAACCAGATGAGGGCACTAGGTATGCGAATAGAGATATCTTTGGGACGTTGCGGGCATGGAAAACTCGCAAAGCATCTTTTCCAGAAGTAGAGCACCGATGCTTTGCACAACAACTAGGAGCCGTTAAACGAATATAAAGGATGTTGATCATCAGAGCATCGTCTATTCTAGCGAGAATCGACCTACGTCTCGCAAAACGTGTAGACATTGCGGCTAAAGTGGGAGGTGGAACTGCTATGTCTTTGACTTACACGAGTCCCTAAACTCAGC
The DNA here is from genome assembly GCA_023375785.1 of Penium margaritaceum. Taxonomy (NCBI): domain Eukaryota; kingdom Viridiplantae; phylum Streptophyta; class Zygnematophyceae; order Desmidiales; family Peniaceae; genus Penium; species Penium margaritaceum. Next base: position 68,286 of record SZWC01001713.1, on the reverse strand, counting down.
GTGTGGGCATTTATGTTTTTGCATTTGTGACCCATTCTGCGTCGATTTCTGGATTTTTACACGTTCGGCCAAGGGTATTTTGGCCAGTGTGGGTATTCCGTCTGAAAGGGTTTCTTTATAGCTTGGACCACATTTGAGAGATCTATTGTGAACCATATCAAAGTTTTGTTTCTATTCAATTGACTTTATGGCACTGGAGTTTCATAATGACTTCTTGGTGGCACTTTTCGAAGTAGCCGCTCACGATGCGGTGTCACATGCATTGCTCGACTCAAGTTCCCATAATCCGAGTATGCCTCATTATTGCTTGTGCTATTACATGTGTTCGCTTGAAAACTCTGATGTTTTTCATGGCACTACACTTTATGCTTATTGCATATTGATATCTCATCTACACTTGTGAACCATCCACGTTTCACCCAACGTAACAAAAGAGGGATTTGTGATTGTTAATAAAAACAAGGGGAAATCATCATTTCAAATCTGCATTTCATGTGGCATGGAAACTGTGATCCCGTTGTTTCTATGATGTTCTCTTAATTTTATGAAACCAGTGGATATGTTGTCGTAAAGTTGGAAATCTAGAATTTATCAAGAATTCTATGAATACTTGGTCACTACTCTCTTTTTGTTTAGTACCACATGAAACAAGGTTTTCCTACAAAGCACAAAAAATTATTTTATCCTTTAATGTAACCCCGACCACTTTCAACATGTTGGACATCACATTGTTCATATACTTTAACGGAAGCCTGTATGATTTTTTCAAAGTTTGGGATTTAGAAGAATCTCTTAAAAAAACAAGGCGATATAGTTGTTTCCCTAATGCACATGAGTTCCTAAACTCCACGAGTGGGCATTTCTATCATTGAATTCATGGCCTACCACATGTCAACCTCAAGATTTTTACGCTATTGGCCAAGGGCATTTTGGCCCCCTGTCCTGACCTCTGGTGTTCAGTTCCCGAAGGTTCTCATTACTTCGACCACTTTCCAGAATGGTCGACAAAAGCATCATGAACCGTATCGATGTTTGGATATTGTTCGGTTAACTCCTTGATGGTATGTGAAATTTATAAAATTGCACCTCGACTTCTCGATGGTGCTTCTTAAAGAATCCACTCACGACGTGACCCCACACGCGTAGGTGAGCTCGAGCGCGTAGGACCCAACTTGTTCCTCATTCTGATTCTCATTGTTGTATGTGTGTGTTCGACGTACTTGACACTAATCATCAAAGAAAACTTACTACTTACTGCAAACCATCCATTTGTCCCCATTCCTTGAATAGTCTTTTGCCTGGCACCTCACCTCTGTGAACCACCTACGTTGTAATCAGCTTAACACATGATATCAAGGTGTAGCACCACTGAAAGAACAATCACCACATCAATGTTCACTTCCAACACTTCCATCATTTCTTGAATCACTCTTCGGTGACTAAAACCCTAGTCCAGGTTTTCGCATATCATGACACACTTTCCACCTTTTCTTGGTGAAGAGAGAATATCTTCCATACGTGACAATGTATCCATGCACATTTCGTGACTTCAATTTCATGTTCAATATGGATAGTCTTCACTCATTCAAGAGAACATATAATTGACATTCATAAACCAAAGAACACCATCTATTTCATCCGTTGAATAGCAAAATGTTCTTTTTTTTTTCCCGTTCACAAGATGACCTTTCTCATTTCTGTCCGTTCCAGACTGCCGATAGAGACGTTTCTATTGAATTTGAGGATTTTTGTGAGTATCGCGTCAAACAACCCATTCTAGTATAGGATTTTTTTCTTTTAACCATTGTCAATATTTGATCACCGGCATCTTCGTGCACGGCACGGAGATCCTGATGAACTGCCTCACGATTGTAAAAGTTATAGCGCAACCCGGTACAACTACGGTTTGCTCTTTGAGTATCTTGTTGTGTAATCATCGTGTGGCAAGGTCCCCCATGACCATGACTAGAAAATCAAGACTAACCAAAACAGATGAGGAAAATTTTGAAAAATTTGGACAGTCTAACCGAGTTCATGAATGTGGACAACTTACGTGTATGAAGGACTTGATGTCCTCCATAGTACCTTCATGTACCCGGACAACTTCTATACTTGACACACGAGGATTGACGGTGTATAACACTCTAATCTAATGCATTGCATAGAAACGAGTTTTAAGTGTTTGTTATATCCATGCACTGAACAAGGCCGACGGCTCGAGGCACAAGTCAGACCTCCTATATTGATTGTCTTTGATTTTTTTCTTCTTATTCAAGAGAACTACATGGGCCGGAACTCAACTAAGCGGTGCTCAAGCAAGAAATTCTCGCAGTCATACACGCGTTGAAGACATGATGGTGCTACTTAGAAGGCCAACGATGCATTATCCACACCAACCATCATGCCCTAAAACATCTCAAGACAGAGTCAAATCTAAGCTGTGGACAAAATCGACTGATGGAGTTCCTCAAGTGCAACTTCAACTGCGACATCGAGTACCGTCAATGAAAAGATATTCCAACGGATGCTCCCACAAGATCTCATGGCCGAGATCAATGCGTAGCTCTTGGTACGATACCCACTCCTGGCAAGGCTGTTTGTTTGGCATTCCTCTAATAACACTCTCTGTAGCTCCTTGTTCCTTTGTGAATGGCCAGTCCAAGTTGACACTTTGGCGAGGAGAAGACGCTCACAAAGTTGGAAAGATTCTGCTAGTGGGACAAGATGGAGATCAATGTGTCAGCTTTCTGTAAATCGTGCAACACATGTCAGAGACAAAAAAGCTCATCGAACGAGACCACCCGGTCTACTCAAGCACCTCCCTATTCTAACAGAGCCGCAAGCCGACATCGACATGGATTTTGTGACTAGATTGTCCGCAACTTCTGAGGGTTATGACGTCATGTTGGTCTTGATAGAAAGATCTTCTAAAATGTAGCATTTCACTTCAATGATGACCATCGTCACCGCTGAAGGAACGGTGCGTCTCTTTCTAGAATAGATCCTATGGCTACAAGGCATACCACGCACCGTCATTAGCGACAGAGAAATCCACTTCACTAGTCGTTTTTGGCACGAATTGATGATGCGTTACGGCACTTGGATCTAGCTACCAACGATTTTCTATCCTTAGAACGATGAGCAAGCAAAGAGAACCAATCAGACACTCGATCAACTTCTCCACACATTATGCTAGTCCATAACACCAAGTGGGCAGCCAAAATGCAAACTGTTGAACTTGCACACAACTCTGCCACTTCCTTTGCAACGGGTAGAATTTTGTTAGAGGTGGTTTATAGCAGATTTCGCGCTACACCAACATGATTACATAGCCAGAGCAACACTCTCATGGTCGATATCTACCGCAAGGACTTCTCGAGCGTCGAGGAGGAACTGTGACAAACCCTCACAAATACACAATCAGTCATGAAGCAAGCGACTGACCATCATCGCAACGATGACATGTTTAGCGGTGGCATTCACATCCTCCTCAGCTCGGCGAACATCAAACTCCGTGGTCAGAACTTTGCAAAACTCAAACCCTGCTCGTTGGGACCATTTCAGATAAAACGGATGCAAATTCCTGTTTTCGCACATCTTTGCCTACCTGACAGCATGTCGATCCATCCCATTTTCTTTAACAACAAGCTCAAGCACTCTGTAGACTCTAGTCAAACCTTTCCCGGAAGAGAGACATCGCACCACCACCTCTTGTTCAAGTAGATGAGGATACGGAATAAGTAACTGAAGCCATCCTCGAAAATCAAGAATGTGAACAAACGAATGAGTATCCGGTCAAGTGGCACGGCTATGTCATTGTGAGCAACAACTGGAGACGTCGATGATTTGATCGACGTCTTCTTTCGTTGTCAACGGCCCACGTCTACTAATGCGTTGGGATGTTACGACTAAGAGGGGATAAGTGTTACATCATTGACGTACACGATTCCATAAACTCCCCCCGTGGATACTTCTATCTTTAGATTTTTAGCCTTTCGCACGTCGACGTCAAGACTTTTACGCCAATCAGTCGAGGACAGCTTGGCCACCAACCCCGGTCCTTGGTGTTCCGTTCCAGAAGGTTTGACAACTTCGACCACTTTCCAGAATGATTGACCGAAGTGTTGTAAACCATATTGACGTTTCGATGTTTTTCGGTCGACTTCTCCACGGCGTTGGATTTCAGTAAAACCATGCCTCAATGTTCTCGAATCCCCCCAACTTCTCGGCGGAGCTTCTTGAAGTAGTCACTCATGGCGCAACCGCGTGCGTTGCTTGTTTCCAACTCAAAGGACCCAACATACGCCTCATTCTTATTCTCGTCATTGTATACATGTGTTCAACTTAATCGACACTTGTCAACGAACTACACTTACTCCTTTTGTATTAAGTATGCATTCATCTCAATTCCTCAAATCGTCTTCTGCCGTGCACCTCATCCTTGTGAACTTCATACATTACGCGAGGCAAAACGATTTTGGCCACGTGCCCCGACCTTTGGTGTTCTGATCCTGAAGGGGCCGAAAACTTCGACCACTTCCGGAATGGTCAAAAGAAGTGTTACGAACCATATTGGTGTTTTTTATTTTGTTCGCTCGACTACATGACGACGCTGGATCATTACAAAATCACATCTTGAAATTCTCGAAGCCCCCCGACTTCTCGGCGGAGGTTCTCAAAGCAGATACTCAGGACGCAAACCAGCACGCGTTGCTCGTCTCGAGTGCGGAGGGCCCAGCATATGCCTCAGCCTCATTCCTGTCATTGTATTAATGTGCTAGACGCAATATACACTTGTCATTGGAGGACACTTATTGCTTAAAATAAACGATCCACTTTCTGCATTCCTCTATTCTTCCTTTTTCCCACTACTCACCCTGCAACGGTATTGGCGGAAAGCTTGGCCGACTGGGCCAAAACCGCGGTACTTGAGGGTCTCCGACCCTCAAGTAATTCCGTTTTCTCGCCCACAGCCCAGGGGACCACGCCCGAGCAACGTGGAGCGAGACTCGCTACATCCCTCCCACCTAGGAATGAGCTGTCCTCAGCGTCAACACGTGGGATTCCAACCCTGATGCTCTGATGCCAGTACAACGGTATTAGTGGAAAGCTTGGCCGACTGGGCCAAAACCACGGTACTTGAGGGTCTCCGACCCTCAACTAATTCCGTTTTCCCGCCCACAGCCCAGGGGACCACGCCCAAGCCACGTGGAGCGAGACTCGCTACACACCCCTTAGAACCACCTGCTTTCCGCTCGGCGTAACAGATAAGGCTGATAACGTGCACAGGGGCATAAAGCTAAAGAAACGAACTTATAACTACATTGGTCAGAGTGGGGTTCCAGCACTAAGTACCCGTTTCCTGAATTGTCCAGAAGGATTATGGTGCGTTTGGCGTCGCACGATTTGCGGGCCCTGTCCTGCGAGCTACACGACCTCGACTTCGGCGGCGTGTCGCGCGAACAACTCGGCCTCGGTCGATCATCCGCTGGAGACCGTTCGGACGATTGACCAAGGTCGTGCAGATTTCCAGACACGCGACCGATGTCGAGGTCGCGTAGGTTAGAGGACAGTTTTGGAAGTCGTGCCGTGCCAAACAAACCCTAAACTTGGTACNGCTTAAAATGAATGATCCACTTTCTGCATTCCTCTATTCTTCCTTTTTCCCACTACTCACCCTGCAACGGTATTGGCGGAAAGCTTGGCCGACTGGGCCAAAACCGCGGTACTTGAGGGTCTCCGACCCTCAAGTAATTCCGTTTTCCCGCCCACAGCCCAGGGGACCACGCCCGAGCCACGTGGAGCAAGAGTCGCTACACACCCCTTAGAACCACCTGCTTTCCGCTCGGCGTAACAGATACGGCTGATAACGTGCACAGGGGCTTAAAGCTAAAGAAACTAACTTATAACTACATTGGTAAGATTGTTGTTCCAGCACTAAGTACCTGAATTGTCCAGAAGGATTATGGTGCGTTTGGCGTCGCACGATTTGCGGGCCCTGTCCTGCGACCTACACGACCTCGACTTCGGCGGCGTGTCGCGCGAACAACTCTGCCTCGGTCGATCATCCGCTGGAGACCGTTCGGACGATTGACCAAGGTCGTGCAGATTTCCAGACACGCGACCGATGTCGAGGTCGCGTAGGTTAGAGGACAGTTTTGGAAGTCGTGCCGTGCCAAACAAACCCTAAACTTGGTACATCCCTTACTTCCGTGGCAGTCGCTCACCGCGTGGTGCCATGGGGGCCAAGGTTGATTCGAGCCGAGGGAAGGGGCGGATGCGGTCTCTGGAAACGTCCGTTGCTCACGAGAGAAAAGGTCTGGAGGATCGGCTGATGGCGAGACAGAAGTGCAGAGCAGGCGGAGTGCTGATGAGGAAGAGAGAGACCGAGGACGATGAGCAAGTGGGATTGAGAACACGGGAAGGGAAAGTAGAGGATGAGGACGAGGAAGCAGGAGAGGAAGTTGAAGTAGGCGAGGAAGAGGAAGAGGAAGAGCAGGAGGAAAAGCACGAGGAAGAGGAAGAGGACGAAGAAGAGGAAGAGGAAGAGGAATTGGAAGAAGACGAGGAAGAGGAAGAGGACGAGGACGAGGAACGGAAAGAGGGGCATGATGGAGGGAAAGCAAGGGAAGAAGAAGAAGGCGGAGAGGAAAATGGAGGAGGCGAAGCAGGAGAACAGCTTAGTCTGGAGCAGGTCGGCCAGAAGAAGAAGGAGGTACAGCTGAAGGTAGGAAAGCAGAAGGCGTCTACAGAGTCATCATCATCAGCGATAGCAGCAGCAGCAGCAGCAGCAGCA
>SZWC01001712.1:254572-267884 GCA_023375785.1 Penium margaritaceum | reverse complement strand
GGAGGAGGAGGAGGAGGAGGAGGAGGAGGAGGAGGAGGAGGAGGAGGAGCTCCACTTGTGCTGCAGACCCCGTGCTGCCCCTGCTTGGACACTGCTGCTCATGTGACTATGTGACCATTGATTCTCTGTGATGTTCTTTTTTGTGTTTCTTTCCTTGAAGAGCACAGGAGGGTATTGATGGCATACGTCTTGCGAATTGAAAACATGCACTGTCGTCTCCAGTGGGCCTACCAATCCTAATCTTGGCAAGGTCCACGTGGTGCAAACCATAGCTGACGACTTGACAGTAAGAATGACACGGAAAAGATGAACAGCACAACGTGCATGGTCAGCATGGACATAGGTTCTTATGATGACCGTGTTGCATGGGCAGCATTCGGAGGGGTGTCGAGCCCTCTGAGTAGCACAAATGTGAGCTTTGTCCTTGAAGTGTACAACGCACTCGCCTTTACATTGGAAACCCATGGGAGAGCCCTTGATGGGCTAACATGCCTAGGATGTGCAGTTCGCTCGTAGGCCCCTTCCTCCCCCAACCCCCTCCCCTAACATATCTTGATGGACCAAAGGGGACTGTATAGTTTTTCCTCCTAAGTTTGTACAATACTACGTAAGGAATTTTTTTTTAGTGTGGCAAAAAGAACCCCTTTGTCTAGTATGGATGGCAAGGAAAGAGTGTGAGGGGAAGGCTCAAGTGAATGAATCCATTGCAAATAAACTGAAGAGACCCACGTGACCGAGGATCACGAAGTCACCACTGATGGGTGGTACCAAAGTCAATGATCCTGGTCCTACTCACGTCATGACTTGTCATCTACACTGAAAAGTGGGCCATGAAATACTCCGCCTTTGTTGGATGCCCATTAGACAACTCGGAACAACAATGGACAGCAAAAACATGTGACCGGTCAAGCGGGTCATCAGGTCCATGCTCATCACAATCCGATGAAGCTCCTCTACAGGCATCATCACTGGCAACAGTCACAGCAGGAGAATCTTTCTACGGGCCACTAGGCAATGAAAACACACTCGCACCTCCCTGGATGCAAACCAATAGCAGCTGATGAAGCTCCGTAATAGTACGATCCAAAGGGTCCTCATATCTGCAGTTGCCCAAAGAAGCAGATGCCTTTATTTTTGTCGTGGTCACGGCAAAACCCGTCGATGTGGCGCTCTAAGACATCTACTACATGTGTTTCCCTTGGAGGACGTACATGTTTTTGCTCCAATCAAGGGGTTGCAAAAACTCCGTGAAGCGGTTAATGCCTCCATAGTCATTATAATGGAGAGAAGGTCCACTGTCACTGCTGGTCGGATATTGCTGCTACAATTGCTGTGCCTTGCTACATCGCTTTTTCCCCTTCTTCCAATGTGTGGCCACTACAATGCCCTGAGCCTCGTCAGTGGGAGAAGGAGGAGAGGAGGAGGAAACGGTGGCGGCAGGACTAGAGCAATGGGAATGAGATCCCGGAGGGGTGGCAATCATTGCTACAACTAGAAGGCTCTCCTGATGCGTGCAGGCTACACCCCTTGCGGACATCGCTTGGGAAAAAAATGGTGGACCCAAGGGAGGATCTGGAGAGATTGTGACATCTGGTAGAATACGACACGGCCAAAGCCGAAGAAGAGCCCAGAGTGATTCAGATACACCCCAATCATGATGGTGTTGAGTTCCCACACCTGCGTCCTGCAACCAGTGCCAATGCAGGTATAGATATGCTTGGCATGCCTCCAATAGGTAGATGCACGCTCCGATGCTCCCTGAAAGAGGGAGAGGAAGGTACGAAGGCAGTCTGTCCTTGTTGGGTGGCTCTCTGCAGCAAGCAGGGTCAAGGCCAACTCCTGGGCTTTGCAACGATCCGCTCCGGTCCCAATCCCCACCGAGCCCAAGAGGGGATCAAACTCCACATTTTTTACCTGGTAAAGTGTAGAGCAGGCCCCGTATCGCTCTTGTTGCTGTCTGAAGCTAGCAATTCTGGGTGTTCAGGTGTTGCTTGTGGTAGTACCGCCAGACTCCCTCTACATCTGCCCACACCTGGAACAAGACCATCAAGAAATGTGTCTGTTGCTATCATTGCACGGTGGGACAATTTCAAATTCCTTCAATAGCTATTCCGTGGGGAGAGCAACCTCAGGCTGAGGTGGAGGTGGACGCGGCTTTGGAAGACTGTTGTGATGTGAGTCATCCCTGTCTGTTTGTACAGCTTACTGTAACCACGCGGCCGTGTCCATGCTTGTGCAGATCCCTGATGCGGACCAGTTGGGTCCGCATCAGGGATCTGCACAAGCAATGAAGGGTGGTGACTCCACCCACCCGCAGCTACCAGACAGCTGCTATGGTGTCTTGGATGCTTGGTAGGGTGCTCTGCATTTTACTTGCAGTCGCTAGATTTTTCTTGGTGGACTGTGTCTTGAGCCCGACGTGCATGTTTTGCATTTTGTGTCCATTGATTGATGCCAGATATGGGTGTGACCAGTTGTAGCATCTGGCTCAAGATTTTGCATCTCAAGGTTCTGACGGTGTTGTGTTTGTATGTCTGTGCGCAGAGCTACAACCAAACAGTGGTTTTGGACTGATTTAAGGACAAGCTCACACTGCCGTGTGCGTCACCCGCCATGCACCGTGACAGGTATTCAAATTGTGTGCTTATCAGTGTTCATCTCTCTCTGAATTACTAAGGAAGCTATCGGATCATATGAGGCTTAACACGGCGTACTCTTGTTGTTCCTTGCACTTGCTTGCTTGCTAGTGCGCCGGCTGACTAGACTGTGTCACCACATCAGCAACAGCAAGGCTAGGAAGCTTTCTAACAGTTTCTCATGGTATTAGAGCGGCAAGGCATCCCTTGCTGAGCAGCATAGTAGAGACGGAGCAGTGGCAGCAGTAGTAAGAGTCACAGCGAAAGCCACGGTCCTGAGAGGACTCACCAAGCCATGGTGACCCACCACAGCAGATTGCAGAAGCGGAGACACCCTTGCATTGCATCACCACGCCACCACCACGGGGCAGCCAAGGGCTGCCAACCATCTCCAGCAACAGTTGGGGGACATGATGTTGAGAAGGGGTCCGTGAAGGTTCTTGGAGGCTTCACTCAGGTCGCACCTACCACCCCTCCCGGATATAAGAGAGTATACTTACCCCATATGACCACCGTTTTTGGTGTGTAAGAGATCGTTAGAAAGCTCTCACAAAAACCTATCCATTGTATCCACTTTTGCCTCGTTTTATGCCCCATAAACTCTCAAATCTAGATTTCTTCAAGATTTTGGGCTGAAAAGAAAATTATGATGTTTCTAACTTTTGTGGAGGTTGTTTCGTACAAAACCACAAAAATTGCAGTTAGCATCCTCAAGCGCACAATCGCTCCAAAATTTGCTTCATTTGAGCAACCTTCGTAATGACGTTATCATTGTAGGTGATGACATCAATACCAACACTTCGCCAAGTTCTTGGCTGAAACATCATTTTTTGGCCAGCGTTCCATCTCCTCAAGAAACACCAACGGTTCTTGGTTCTCACAACATTGATGTTTGGACCCATACTCAGCAGCACCGATGCCACTGGTCTGTGACAAGGGCAAGGGGCTAGGAGACCCTTTCTCTTCCTCCTCTTCTGGCATCATGAGTCCATGTTCACATTCACGCGCAATCGACAAGCTTCATCGGACGCTTGGATGCGATGTGTCACTAGCCTTAGTGTCAGAGCAGCGCGCTACAGGAGATCGCAGAGTTGTTAAGGGGTCATTCAAGGACCTCATAGAAGACACCAGGAGGACCTGCTGGAGCTGCACCATCTGTTCAACAGTCTATTCCCTACACAGTACCATAGCCTCAGCACCCCACATCATAGGTTGACACTTGAGATGATGAGGAGATGGAAGATGACACACATGAGAACAAGATTCACGTTCGTACAAAGCGCATTCATGAGCTACGTCTGGGGTCCCAGCCTCTCACCTCGCCATCTTCTTGTCGTCACGACCAGCTACGTTGTTTAGCAGCGTTCACCTTTGGTGGCGTTTCTCTCATTGATGGTCTCCTTGTGCATCGTCCACCATCTCCCAAGCCTGAGGTCACCCTCCCCACGGAGCGGCAACCAAAAGGACTTTGAGACACCTCCATCCCGTTACGATAACGGCGAGGGCTTTGATTGTCGGAGACCTTATTTCAGGTTTGGGCCGACTCTCGAGTCATCAAGCCCTACTACCACAGCGTATACCAGACTCGTGATGCTCACCAGGTCCACACAGCAGTGAGAGCAATGCGGTCTGTTCTACACCATGCTGAGGGAGACTATGATTGACTTTCACCCCTTTCTGGATGAGGTTAGGACCGTAACCGGAGCAGACCCATGCCAGTGTTGGTAGCTGGCCCTAACACTGCTCGTTGCAGAGACCCATGCCACGAGGGTGGCTCGGCTGTGTAAGTTCCAATCCCTCATCCCAGGTCCCATGGAGCTCACAACAAATTATTAGAGACTATCCATGTGCCTTAACACGTGTCTTAGGATTGGTGGCGGGACACAGCTGTAGGTACTCAACGCCATCATGATGGGGGTGTACTTGGACTACGTAAAGTTCTTTATGGGCTTCGACCGTGAGGTCCTCTCTGACTTGTCGGAGTTACTGTAGTTGCTTCCTTGGGCTCATCGCTAGTTTCACCGGGCGACATCGGATCATGAGGCTGCGGTCGCCCATCAGCAGAGTCCACTTGTTGTAGTGATTGCAACCCCTCCTACGCCTCTGCCCCAGTTCACAAGTCCCACCTCCATTGCCTCCTCCTCCTCCTCTACCCAATGTGGCCAGACTCAAGGTGTTGCAACCGCCACACAAGGGAAGAAGGGAGAAAATAGACATGGCAAGGGACAGCAACAACAGCAGCAGCAGCCAATGAGCAGTGGCACTAGATGTTATGTCCCCTGCTACAAGTATGGGTGTGCTCATCGCTACACACAGTGTGAGCAGTCCCTTGATTGGCCTTGGATAATGTGCGGCCTTCAAGCAGGGCATGCAAAGAAAATATCCTCCACTGACACACGGATGAGTCTACCCACGCCCACGACGAAAGCACACGCAGCCGCTTCACCAGGCAGCAATGGTGGTATGGACCCTCGGGATCGCACGCTTGCAGACCTTCAACAGTTGCTAGCGCTTCATACTCAGGGAGGTGCAAGTTTTTTTTCAGAGCCAATTGGTTCCCACACAGCTTGTCCTACTGTGTGTGTTGCCTCTGATGATGCTAGTGGGGAAGCTCAGTCATCGCCTCATTAGGATGGACGTGACAGTACCGACTAGGTTGACGAGTCACAGGTCCGTGCTGTTCGTCTTTGCCTCGAGTCCTCCGCGTCACGTCCAGCAGAGTCAGAGTGTTCTGTGGCATGTTTTTTAGTGTCAACGACTGGTCATGAGCCCAGTGGTACCTAGATCATTGACTCTGGTGGCACCCATTACATGACTTGTCGCCATAGTGACTTCAGGATGCTCGGCCCAAATTCGTCCGTTCGGTCCGTTCGCACAGGGTCTAGTCAGTCGTTGCTAGTGTAGGGAGTTGGAGTTGTGTAGTTTGATGGTCCGTCTGGCCCCTTGTACATTTTTTATGCACTTTTTGTCCCTGCTCTTGAGCTTGGCCTACTCTCTATTTGTGCTTCTACCGGCATGGGTCTGTCTCTTCAGTACTCTGCAAACTCTGCCACTGTGATTGCTCTCAAAACTTGTGTCATTGTTCTTTGTGCCTCTTTTGTGGATGACCTGTGTGTTAGCTACTAAGCTAACCACCTCTGGCAGAGAAGCCGCGAAACTGAATCGCTCACAAAGGTTGTTAGGCCTTCTTCCTTTGTTGACATGTGTCATGCACCCCAAACTTAATCAGGCATACACTTCACCTTCAAGAGTACTAAACACATTACATCTCAAGAAGAGCTCAAGTCGTCAATATGCAAGAGAGAATCAAGCAAGGATTAATTGATCAGCATGGAAGACAAGTCCTTTTATAGCTGCCTGTCCAGTCCTACAACTCAAAAGCACATTCTTGGGAAGTTGCCTGAACCAGCCACATCACCAATAGACTTGCACTGTGGGCTTGACACATAAGTATCCTAGTGTCAAGGTGAAAGACCAACCATGTAGTGTCCAAGAAGCTACAGACTTTCTTTCTTGGAAGATTCCATAGCAAACAAGATGTGCATGGGGCCAGGATCGAACTCATGACCTCTCACTTGGCCAAATCAACAAGATGGCCAAGGTAACCACTCACCCACATGGTATACTCACAGGTCACATCTCACACGAGATAGAGCATAGTTGAGTCACCCTACGACAGTTCCAGGGGTCATACCTCCACAAGAGGCAGAGCATTCCTGATCCGTCCTACAACACTGAATAAGGGGCAAAAACATTCAACAAATCTCTCCCTTGCACCTTGCGTCAATGACCATCATCATTTGTCATCACGTGCGTTGACCATGCCGATACCTTGCCTGCCCGCCTGGTGGAGATCCTTGTCCGGTGGCTTTGTAAGCACGTCAGCCTGGTTGAGCTTAGTACCAACATACTCAAGCTTCGAGTATGTTGGTATCTGTTTGTAGACCAAGTCTCGAGCATAGTGGTAGTGGATCTCGATGTGCTTTGTGTGCCTGGACAGGACGGCATTCTTGGACATGTCAGTCGCGCTCATGTTGTCAATCTTGATGACCTTCGCCATTGCCTGTGGTGTCTTCATCTCAGATAACAAGCTTCGTAGCCACTGCATCTCCTTACACACCTCAGCCAAGGCAATTGACTCAGCTTCAGCTGTCGATGAAGAGACACATTCCTGCTTGCGACTTGCCCAACTGAGTGCACCTCCATTCAACACACGAAGCCGGAGGTAGATTTTCTGTCATCGATATTCCCTCCCCAATCAGCGTCGGTGTAGCACATGAGACGGAGTGACAGAGATCCAGCGATGCCTCCAAACTTGAGCCCCATGTGCCGCGTCTCCTGAAGGTAGCGCATGATGCATTTCACGGCTTGCCAGTGAAGTGGACCGGGATTGGCCACAAACCAGCTCACCTCCCCAACAGCATGGGCTCTATCTGGTCGGGTGGTGACCATCAGATGGCAAACATCAGACTGCCCACTGCAGACTGATATGGGATGCCCAGCATGTCAGTTTTCTCCGCTTCGTTAGATGGAGACATGGAGGTGGAGAGCTTGCACTCCAAGCTCATGGGTGTGCTGGCAGGCTTACAATCTTCCATGTCGTATCGTTTGAGGATGGAGTCGATGTATTTTTTCTGGTTCAGGCTAATGACACCTACTTCTTTGTCTCGCTTGATGGCAATTCCAAGATCGAAGTCAAGAGGACCCATGTCCTTCATCTCGAATCTGCTACTCAGCTGCCCCTTGAAACCGTCTAGTTGCTGCGTTGAAGAAGAGCATACAATCACATAATCAACATACAAGGCAAACAACATAGTCCTTTTGTCGCTCTTATGCGCAAGTGCAAGGGTCATTGTCACAGTGCATGAAGGACTCCTTGGCCATGAACGTGTCCATCTCCTGGTACCAAAGTCTTGGTGCTTGTTTTAGCCCATTGAGCACCTTCACCAATCTGCACACATTGCCCTCGTGAGCATCAACCCCCTCTGGAACCTCCATTAGTTACTCCTTGTCAAGTTTGTCGTAAAGGAAGGCTGTCTTGCCATCCATCTGGTGGACCTCCATATTTTCGGCAGCAGCAATGGCGAGCATTGACCGGATGGAGGTAAGCGTCACAACTAGAGCAAAGGTCTCATTGTACTCTGCTCCAGGCCGTTTGGAGAACCCCATTGCTACCACCCGTGCCTTTTACTTGTCTATCTTGCCATCCTGTTTCCTTTTTGCTTTAATCACCCACTTGGACCCCACAACGTGAGCCCCAGCAGATCGCTTTGCATCTGTCCCATCTGCTTCGCTTGCGACCTCCATCTCCCTTCCCGCATCCTGTTTATTTACTCACTATAATGTCACGACCTCGGTCCGCGATTCCGATGACACCTGGATCATCGAATCTGGTGTGATGCATCACATGACGTCCTGTCGCCGGGCCTTCACTATGCTTGGTTTGTTCGCAATGTGCACTGTGTCCGGACGGGGTCCGGGCACATCTTGCCGGTCCGTGGTGTTTGCTTCGTTCATTTTCGTGGTCCATTTGGTGACGTTTTTGTGGCAGATGTGCTGTATGTGCCTGGTTTGGAACTTAGCATCTTGTCTTTCACGGCTCTCAACCTCATGGGTATGGACGTCTGTCACTCTTGTGGCTTTGGCACTATCTCCCTTTGCCCGTCCGGTGAGGTCATGTTCCGTGCTGTTGTCTTGACAACCTGTGGCACGTCACTTGACTTCCTTCATCCGTTTTCCCTGCCTTGTCCACCACTACACATGTGTTTGTCACCTGTGTTCTTTCCTCCCAACACGTGCACCTCCTCCACCGCCGCCTTTGCCACATACACTCCAATGCTGTTGATAACATGCTCCACACTCAGCCCATGCGTGGACTTGATCGCTCCACCTTGTAGTGGCCTTGCCGCACCAAATGCATCGACTGCGTCCAGGGAAAGATATACCAAGCCTCCTCTCCTACATCCTCTTCTCAGACCACGCATCCGCAAGAGCTTGTCCGCTCAGATCTCATGGGCCCTCTCCCAGTAGCATCTGTTGTCAAGGGCGGCTAGTATGTGCAGACCCTCATGAATGACTACTTGTGTTATCCTTGGGTCATTTGTCTCCAGTGGAAGAGCAACATGGCCTCCGCCATCCGTGCCTGGCACCTCGATGCTGAGCACGAGTGCGGCCCCACCCTCTAACGTTTTTGTTTTGATTGTGGCGACGAGTGAATGGGGAAAACTACCGCCTATCTTGCCAATCATGGGATCCATCATGAGACATCCGCCCCTGGGACACCGCAACAAAACAATGTCTCCGAGTGCTGGAACCGCACCATGGCTGATGCTGTCCGCACCATGCGTGTTGAATCCGGTTTGTATGAAGGCTTCTTCGTTGAGGCCATGTCCTACATGACCTGAGTGTGGAACCGCGTTCTCCATGGTCCCCTTCCCCGCCAGGCCACACTGTACACATTGTGATGCAATTAGCGGTCCGATCTTCAACCTACTCATGTCTGGATAGCAAGCTTTCCCCTCCTGGCTTTCTCCATACCTTCCTCTGTGTCTCGCGTCAGTCCAAGGGGTGGCGCTTCTGGGACCCAGTCCACCATCGCGTTGTTGAGTCCCATGATGCCCTCTTCTTTGAGGACCTCTTCCCTCGTGACCTCCCTCCCGTCTCGTCTAACTCCTCACTACCTCCGTTGTTGTCATCTTGTGAGGGAGATCTTGTAGCGCCTGCGCGCTGGCTCCAGAGGCACAGGTCTTCCCGCCTGCATCCGCACCCTTGGCAGGGGATGGCCTGGATGCTCCTACCTCGCCGTCTACCTCACCGTTCAGATCCACTGCCGTCGATACTGTGCACTCGTATCAAGGTGCTTGGCCTCACCGCCCTTGGCCTCGTTGCCCAGGAAACTCACCCAGGCTCGGCCCTAGGCTACGCTCTCATCTCCCAGGAGCATCGCCGTGCGGTCTCTGCCACTCATGCCCGAGATCCTATAGGAATTTTCATTGCCCGTGTGTTGGCGGCACGGCCGTCCCCACTGGCACTCGACCTACTAAGCTTACGAGAGGCCCACACTCCCCACACAGACCAATAGGAGGCTTCTTGTTGGGAGGAGCTCGCCATCATCAACAAGCACGCAGTGTATGAGCTTGTGGAGCTTCCTCATGGCTAGAAGGCCATAGGGATGAAGTGGGTGTTTCACCAGTATTGGAAGCCGGATGGCACTTTGGACAAGTACAAGGCCCGGCTCACCGCCAAGGGCTTCTCCCAGGTTGTTGGAGTTCACTACAACCAGATCTTTGCCCCGGTTGGCCGTTTCACTACTAGTCGGGCGCTCTTCAGCCTAGTCACACAGCATGGTTGGGAGCTCCACTAGATGGATGTGAGCAACACCTTTCTTCCCGGTCCTCTCGATGGCGAGGAACTGTACATGATCTAGCCCATGGCTTTGAGGATGGGACATGCAGAGTCTGGCGACTTCAGAAGGCTCTGTATGGCCTTAAGCAGTCTCCTCGATGTTGGAACATGGAGATCAGCCATACCCTTTTGAAGGCCGGATTTCTCCGTAGCACTGCAGACCCGAGACTCTTCATCACTCCTCCTAGGACTCCCTTTGGTGCGATCCTCGTCTACATGGACGACCTACTCATTGCGTCTCCTGACCTTGTCACTGTCAAGCAGGTGAAGGAGCTGCTGAAGGCAACCTACAGGATGAAGGATCTTGGGCCAGCGAATGTGTTTCTCGGCATGGATATTGAGCGGAATCTCGCACATGACATCAAGCAGGTACATGAAGCAACATACATTCAAACACTCGCTGGCCGCTTTGCCGATCTCCTGACCACTTCCCCAGCGCCTCCGTCTTGATGACCCAAGATGAGTAGGCAAACCTTAACGGTACTGACGCCAACACCTTGGGTGTAGCGGTGGACATCATGGCATTCCTCTGCATTATCGGGTCACTCATTTTTCTCGCCACCACCATACACATCAACATCGCCTTTGCTGTGAATTTCTTCGCCCAGTTCTTACAGGCCCCGCACAAGATGCACGTTGATACAGTTGTCCGCATGTTACAGTACATGGTCTCCACCCCAAGCCAAGGCCTCACATTCTGTCATCAACCATACGTGGTGGCCGTAGGCTACACTGACAGCCGCTGGGCGTGGAGCCCAGATGGCAAGGGCCACACTGGTTGGATCTTTCTTATCTAGGGCACGCCAGTGACATTGTATTACAAGAATTAAGGGTGTATCGCACGCAGCACAACAGAGGCAGAGTACGTGGCTTTGGGCGGTGGTGCATGTGGAAGTGTGTGGCTGCGTTGCTTGCTGGGTGAGTTGCATCCGCCTGTGCTGTCCATCACCTTGAACTCTGACAAAAATAGTGCTGCTACGATTGCCGACAATGATACTATCCACCATGCACGCACAAACAACATCAATGTTGAGTATCACAACGTACGTTCCTTGTTGCATGAGGGCAGCGTTCACATCATGTGGGTGGAGAATGTGAAGCAGTTGGCTGACTTCCTCACCAAGGCGCTGAAGTGCAACTCGTTCAAGAAAGCTGTGATCTTGGTTGGATTGTTTCCCTAAATGTATCTGGTGTGACTCCTTTGCTTGCATGGGTTCTTGTTGGACATGTGATTTGTCTCCTTTCACTCTTGTACTGACTGTTGGGCCAAGGAGCATGGGGGAGCATAACTTCTGCATGTTCATGTCTTGTAATCATGGGGGAGTGTCGTTGTTTTGTCCGTGCACTACCTCACTGACTCCTACTGTGACCTCTCGGCTAGTGTACATGCTCTTGCAGAGGACTGACAGGATGGACGCTAATGCTAACGGGGTGCTGTTTGGTGGAGTGGATGTGTTGTTGTGAAGTAGAGCATGTGGTCTACCTCCCTACTCGCACTTAGGGAACTACAACCTTACACGACCAGCTCCAACGATAGCAACTCTTATTTGACACGTCACTAGTAGTCGTAGATCGCTTTCAGGAGCAGTGCAGTGGGCACCCAAGTTGGAGAATCCGTAACACCACGTAGCTATTTTTCTTGCTCATTCTGACTGCACGATTGCATTTGCAGCGTGGTTATCTTGGTCAGGTCCAGTTTTTAGGAAAAACGGACAACGCCCGGGTTTTGGGCTGTCTGGTGTTTCGTAGGGCTCACCCAGGAAATTCTGCCAGACAAGATAATGCTAGGAATATTCTGGATTGCTGATTCACAAAGCAACAAGCCTCACAGAGTTAAGGTGAGGCTAGAACTGGGAGGGGTCTCAATCGGTTTCTCATTCATTATTCCTAATCAGTCATTACTTCATTCCAGCTACCTTATGGTGCTGACTCTGGCACACATAGTTTTGAGTAACAAACTAAAGCTCTCAGACTTAGAATCTGGTGCAGCAGACTAAGGGGACAGATTCAGCAACAAGCGTGGGTTCCGGCACGCTCCATCAACAATGCCACTGTCCCAACCTGCGCACTACCTAGTTCCTTTTCTTCTCAGCTCGACCAATATCAAACTTCACGAGGCTGACTGTTCAAAGTTCAAACTCCCATTGTTGGGACCATTTAAGATTGAGCACATGCAAACCTCTGAGGTTGTGTGACTCAAAATCCCCAACACTATGCACGTTCATCCGGCATTCCATATCAGCAGGCTCAAGCACTACCAAGACCCCAAAGAGAAATTCCCTTGTAGGGATGTTCCTCCCCCTCCTCCCATACAAGTGGATGAGGACACCGAGTACGTCGTTGAGGACATCCTTGACTATTTACAACATGGAAAAACAATAGAAGATCTTGTCAAG
Organism: Penium margaritaceum; assembly: GCA_023375785.1. Lineage (NCBI taxonomy): Eukaryota > Viridiplantae > Streptophyta > Zygnematophyceae > Desmidiales > Peniaceae > Penium > Penium margaritaceum. The sequence goes on along the minus strand of SZWC01001712.1, from coordinate 255,448 downwards.
TGGCATGGCTACGACGCCGCGCATAATAGCTGGGAACCCTATGAATATTGTCCCAAGGAGGACAATTGTCAATCACCTAATTGAAGGTTTTTTTGGCCATGAGTGGGCCACATTTGTGCGTGCGCCGGGACGTCACGCCTAAAAGGGAGGGGACTTGTTACGTACTAGATGTACATGAGTCCCTTAATCTTACTAGTGGAATTCTATGTCATTACACAAATAGCCCACCGCGCCTGGAGACCCCGATGTTTCACCCCGACGGTCGAGGGCAATTCGGCCAAGTGCCTTTGCCCTCTAGTGCATTTAGGACCAATCATCCCCAATTCATGCACTTCACAAACAGTGCACACCACATTGAACCATACATGAGAAGTTTCTTGGATGTTTACTTTAAGTGGTTTATAAACAATTGAAGATGGTAAGAACCTTCCATACCACAGATGTTTCACCTTTTCCATACACACTTCTGAACAAAGAGATATCAAACCTGATAACAATTTCAAGGAAGCTTCCTTTTCTTCTGGCAGCCCCCAGAAGCTTCCTCTTGTGATTCTTTGACCATTAGAAGATTTAGAGAAGGCATAGGAACATTTGTTAATGTTTGAAATTTTTCTACACACAATTATCAAGTAACATCTGCAAAAACTATATGAGACTCAAAACTTCTTCAATTTGTTTCTTTTTCTCAAGTCGCAACCCACTTTTTTGTTCGTTCTACGTGCTCTGATCACAAAGATGACCTATTTTGGAGTTCTAAGGTGTGGAGTGGGTACTTATGGAGTTCTCAGGAGTTGAGAAAGCGACCATCACAGTTGTCGTTCTCATCGAAGAATCCTACAACGTCTAGACCTAATCTGTCACTTCGCTCCTCCCCCC
>SZWC01001712.1:212698-250368 GCA_023375785.1 Penium margaritaceum | reverse complement strand
GGCTGTCGACTTGGCCGGAAGTGAGTCCCAACACCCGACCAGTACGATATGCATGGATAGGGGGCATTTGTTTGTTGCAGTAATTATACGTGTATTGCGTGTCACATTGTCATGTCTTAAGGGTGAGAGAGAGAGAGAGAGAGAGAGAGAGAGAGAGAGAGAGAGAGAGAGAGAGAGTTTGATAGAGGTGGACAGAGGTGGAGGGAGACGGAGAGTTTTTGTCTTTTGTTTAGCGTGAGTTCAAGTACAGGGTGGCTGTTGGCCTGGCGCGCGCAAGGCAGTGAGGTTAATCTCTTTCACTCAACTGTTGCTGTAGTGTCCGTCAAGAAAAAAACTTAAATCAGCCGAAGACCGTCCGATCGATTTGAATGGACCGATCGGACGTCTCAGCATTCAGATCGCAACAGAGAGATTACCTCAACGTTTTCAAAGAATATATGATGCTTACTAAAATATGAAGGACGGTCCACAGGACGGGCCATCGAGCATACGCGGAAGTCCACACGGCTCATGGTGCATGTCAGAACTATCTATTGAAGTGTAGCTACAAACCTTCGCGGAAGTGTTCCGACTGAATGCGCACTATTGTATGATGTTGCCAGAGTTGCGCATGTCTGGTCGAACACCACCTCAAACAATCAACACATGCACTCTCTCGCGGGGAGGGGGGGTGCGGGGATGAGGAGAAGTGCAGCAAGAAGAATGAGTAAGACAAGACAACAGGCAGTTCCGATCTCAGAAACCTCGATCAAAAAAATGACGATGGCAGGTCGTCGTTTTCATACCAGCCAATTCAAATGTACAATCGTTCCCATTCACCCTGAAAGGGGACAAAACTAGGTCATCGTCTCTACCACTTGTTGAAATCAAGAAACCTTGGGATGAAAATTTCAGAATCCATTCATTACCTAGCTTAAGTATCTTCCATAAGAAAACTCCTAGTAGAGTGATATGAAAAAACTAAGTATCATACAAAACTCTTTTTACCACACACATTGTTGTAAAACCATTTCTAAGACATCATATTGATCTGTAAGGGTAACAATTTTGTAGTAGAACTCATATTATTTTATTCTTTCTTTTTAACATGTTCATTCATATCTAAATAAAGTTCATTACAACTATAAGACAAGAAATTGATTCTTCATACTTAAGTACATGTGTGAAGTTAAAAAGATATGTAATTTTCTCTCCTATAAACCTGTACACTTGTGTACACCGTCTCCTACACCACATTCAAAGTTACACACACCTCTTCACACACTTCCCACATACACTTTCACCTTCACCCCCCTCTCCTAAAACCTTCCACACTCATCCTGCTAGGACAAAACAACATTAAACACTAGTACACATTTTGATGTGCAACCAACCCATCTAAATGTACACCCCCACATTCAATCCTCAATTGCACTCTGAGCCTTGCGCCTTCCCTTCCACCTGCCTCTAGCCTAGCCTACATACCTCTAGCCCATGAAATATCATACCCAAGTGTACAAATCCATCCACACTAGACTCCATATTTGTACACCTCCTCATACACTTTACACATACACTTTCACCTTACCCCCTCCTACCTTCCACAATGTTATTACTTAAACCATGCAATATCATACACAACTATACACCTCCACATTCACTCCTAGCATACACTTTCAACCCCACCCCCTCCCACCTTTCCTAGAGTTCACTATACACTAGTTTCCAGTTTCACACACACTTCACTCATACAATCATGCACCTCCACATACAATCCCCACGTGCATTTTCACCCAACGAACCCCCCTCCCCCTTGTACCCGCTCCAAGCCAAACGTACATGATTTTGCACACTAGCGTACACATACAACCACAAGACACCAGAGATATCATACACCTCCTTATGCACTCCCCACATACACTTTCACCTCCTCCCCCCACCCACCACATAATCTATCCATCCACCTCTAGCTCATTCCACACAACAGTTTCATCTATTGTGTATCTTCCTAGAACCTTCATGTTTCACCAGTTTCCTTTATACACAGCTCTTCTGGTGTATGAAAGTGCTTTGATTAACTCTTCCTCCTCTAGTGAACCTAATCGCATTTTCTGACAACTCCGACAACTTTCGCGAAGCATCGATAGAAATGTCACGACTTTTTGGTCAACGTCTTGATGCATCAAGACAAATCTCGATTAATAAAGATGCATCCCGCATCTTCACCGTCGATTCTTGAAGCCCCGTGATTTCTCGACGAAGCTTCTCAAATCTGACCACTCCCGACACGACTCCATACATCGCTCGACAACCAACCCAACGACCCCGAGTATTCCTCATTCGTAAATCAACACTTCTATCTATATGTTTGACCATTTACACAATTTTCATCGAAGAACGCTTACCACTAGTTACAAATTGCTCAAGTAACCCAAATTCCTAATCATGTTCTGCCTCCCAGCTTCTATGTGTTCACCATCTAGGCTCAGTTCGGCATAACAGATAAGAGACGAGACCGTTAAAAAAAAATCTTTTGATAGTCATACGGACACTCTGTTAGAATAGTATTGCACATGGACTTGGCACTGTAGTTGCACGAGCCATTGGTGTTACGTACCACACATACACGAGTCACTAATCTTTCCGAGTGGACATTTCCGTCATTACACAAATATCCCACCACGGTGCGAGACCTTGACATTCACTGCGATGGTCAAGGGCAATCCGGCCAACTGCCCTCACCATCCGATGATCCTTCTCGCATCTTCTACTAACTTTGACCATACTCGCGAATCCACGCCAGAAGTGTCACAATCTTTCGTTTGACTTCTCGACGTAAAAAAATATATCTTGAATTATAAAGATGCATCTCGCATCTTTACCGTCGGTCCTCAAAGCCCCTGATTTCTTGGCAGAGCTTCTCAAACACGACCACTCACAACACGACCCACACGCGTCGCTCGAGAATCAACCCAATGACCCCAAATTTGCCTCATTCATAACGCGACACTTGTACGCATGTGCTCGATCATTTTGACACTTGTCATCGAAGCACACTTACCTTTCATTATGAATTGCTCAAGTGTGCCAAATCCCAAATCGTGTTCTACCTCACAACTTCTACATGTTCACCATCCACACTCCATTCGGCATAACACTTGGTATCAGAGCGCAGTGGTGCTGGTGACTACTTCACCCATCCGGAGGACTACCTTCCACAAGCTGCTAGCACGTATCGTACGTCAAGACTTTGCGACTATAAAGCGAGGCAAGCGAGGGCAACCAACAACCAACAGCTGGTCTTCGAAGACGACTTCGGCGATGGAGGACCACAATGTGTTAGCTACAGAGCCAACCACATCTGGCACAGAAGCCGCAAAACCAGAAAATCTCACAAAGGTTCTTAGGCCTTCTTCCTTTGTTGACATGTCTCATGCACCCCAAACTTCATCAGGCATACACATCAGCTTCAAGAGTACTAACGCCTTAGCATTACATCTCAAGAAAAGCTCAAGTTTTCAATATGCAAGAGAGCATCAAGCAAGGGTTGATTGATCAGCATGCAAGACACGTTCTTTTATAGTTGTCTGTCCAGCCCTTGACTTCAAAAGCACATTCCTGGGAAGTGGCCTGAACCAGTCACATCACCAATAGACTTGCACTAAAGGCTTGACACATAAACATCCTAGTGTCAAGGTGAAAAACCAACCATGTAGCGTCCAAGAAGCTACAGACTTTCTTTCTTGGAAGCTTCCATAGCAAAAGAGATGTGCATGGGGCCAGGATTGAACTCACGACCTCTCACTTGGCCAAAATCAAAAAACTGGCCAAGGTAACCACTCATCCACATGGTGTACTCACAGGTCATATCTCACATGAGACAAAGCATAGTTGAGTCACATCACAACAGATCCAGGGGTCATACCTCCACAAGAGACAGAGCATTCCTGATCCGTCCTAAAACACTGAACAAGGGGGAAAAAAGATCAACAAATCTCTCCCTTACATCTTGCCAAAGTGAGCATCATCATTCGTCATCACTTGCGTTGACTATGCCCATACCGTGCCTGCCCGCCTGGTGGAGATCCTTGTCGAGTGGCTTTGTAAGCATGTCAGCCCGGTTCATCTTGGTACCAACATACTCAAGCTCCACTGTCGGTCTGTAGACTAAGTCTCGAGCATAGTGGTAGCAGATCTTGTTTTGCTTTGTGCACCTGGAGAGGACGGGGTTCTTGGACATGTCAATGGCGCTCATGTTGTCAATCTTGATGACCGTTGCCGTTGCCTGTGGTACCTTCATCTCAGAGAGCAAGCTTCGTAGCCACTGCATCTCTTTACATACCTCAGCCAAGGCAATGTCCTCAGCTTCAGCTATTCAAAAAGAGAGACATTCCTACTTGCGACTTGCCCAACTGACTGCATCTCCATTCAGCATGCACACAAAGCCGGAGGTAGATTTTCTGTCATCGATATTCCCTCCACATTCGACATCGGTGTAGCACATGAGACAGAGTTACGCGGATCCAGCGATGCATCCAAACTGGAGCCCCACGTGCCGCGTCCCCTGAAGGTAGGGCATGATGCGCTTCATGGCCTGCCAGTGAAGTGGACCAGGATTGGTCACAAACCAGCCCACATGCCCAACAGCATAGGCTATCTCTGGTCGGGTGGCGACCATGGCATACATCAAACTGCCCAGTGCAGACTGAAATAGGATGCCCAGCATGTTAGTTTTCTCCCCTTCCTTGGATGGGGACATGGAGGTGGGAAGTCTGCACTCTGAGCTCATGGGTGTGCTAGTAGGCTTGCAATCTGCCATGTCGTATCGTTTTAGGATGGAGTCGATGTATTTTGGTTCAGACTAATGGTACCTGCTGCTTTGTCGTGCTCGATGGCAATTTCAAGATAGAATTCAAGAGGACCCATGTCCTTCATCTCAAATCTGCTATTCAGTTGCCCCTTGAGATCGCCTAGCAGCTGCGTTGAAGAAGAGCATAGAATCAGGTCATCTATGCACAAGACAACCAACATAGTCCCTTTGTCGTTCTCATGCACGTACATGCGAGGGCCAGTGTCACAGTGCATGAAGGACTCCTTGGCCATGAACGTGTCCATCTCCAGGTACCAAAGTCTTGGCGCTTGTTTTGGCCCATATAGCGCCTTCACCAATCTGCACACCTTGCCCTCGGGAGCGTCAACTGTTGGAGTAATGCTCCTCACCATCGCAGGAGTGACTCCAAAAAGCAACACCAAAAACATAAGCAAAAGTGGCTTATTCATTAATGGTATCCACGTCTAGGGGCTTGGGTTCAAGTCCCACAAGATCAATTTCTGCCCTGCCTCAAGGGAGGAAGAAAATAGATGCCAGGAAGCTAGCTCAACCTCTACAGTTCCTCCTTGAGTTTCTAGAAGGCTATGTGAGGGTCCAGAAAGGTGGCACATCTTCTAGAAGACGTGACTTGTCCTACAAGGCATCTAAAGGTGTCTTGGCCTTCTGGATACCTTCCCTCCTACCAGAAGCAAGCGGAGGAACCTAGGAAGGGACAGAAGCTTCTAGAGGAAGGAAGGGGTGCGTTCCTAGGTGGGAAAAAGGAAAGCCTACCAAGGGCCACTCTAGAAGCCATAGAATCTACTAGGAAGCTTCAAATCTGGCATGCTTTGGTGTTCTGGAAAGCTTAGATTAGTGGCTATGAAATGCCATTGCTTGTGAGCCTTGATCAAGAGTTTATTCCCATTCAATTGAGGCCAAAATTATTGCCTCACTCTCTGACTAATTATTGCCATCCTTGGAACCGGTTGCCTCCACAGTTATAGTCTCTCCAAAAGCAATTGGTGGTGTGAACCAGCCACTCCTAGAGACCCTCCAGGGTGTACACTCACCCTCAGGCCAAAAAAGGGTTATGGACCCACGCCTTTCAGAGGTCCCAATCCAGCTTGTGTTCACGCTTCTTAGACCAAGACATGGCCGCCAACGAGTAAGAGAGCAGCCGTACTTTCCTGAATTTTGATGGGACATGCTTTTCCTTGTGGAGGTGGCAGTTTGAGGTCTTTATCAACGACAAGGGACTGCTTGAGCTTGTCATGGGTGATGAGACTGTTGCGCCGGTGACTGCAACGGTCGAGGTGAAGGAGGCTTACAAGAAGCGCAACAAAAAGACATTGGCACTCCTTGTGTCTGCGTTATTCCCACCACAACTTGGGCAATTCAAGGATGCACCCTGGCCGTAGACGCATGGTCAAAACTCTGCTCCATCTACGAGTCAAGGAACCTCTCCAATCAGCTCTTTATCTTCAAACGACTTGTCACCCTCCAAGCCAACGAAGGTGACAAAATCATGGAGATCATGCAGCAGATTGAGTCGCTCGCAGCGGAGTGCGTGGCCACTCGTTGGGAGGCCGAATCTAAGCTGCAAGTTATGATCCTCTTTCTGGCCTTGCCAGACAGTTGGAGTCCCATGATCACAGTCCTTGGTAGCTGGCCTTCCGATGAGCTGAAGTACCCGAAGGTTGTTGAGTAGGTGCGCAACAAGTGGATACGACGTGGCAGTCAAGAGAGTGTAGCAGCATCAAGTTCTGCGCACACGATTCATCCTCACAGTGGAGGCCGAGGCGACAAGTGGAAGGGTGCTAAAAGGGCATGAATAAGGGTGACAAGAAGGGGGAGTGCTTCAACTGAGGCAAGGAGGGCCACTATGCATGCAACTGCCCCAAGAAGAAGCCTGACCAGTTGCAGCGGGGCGGGAAGAAAGACGAGCAGGCCCTCATGGCGTACAACTCCACCAACTTGAAGGATCCGGGAGTTGCCGTCATTGACTCCGGATCAGGCCGCCACACACAATATAATAGGGTGGCATTTGTCACCTACGGCGCCTCGGAGAGACGCATGACGGTGGCCAATGGCTAAGCAGAGGTGGCCGCCGGTGAGGGTAATGTCCGCATTGAGTCAATTGTAGATGGCAAACCTGTTACAAGCACAATCCACGACGTGCTCCACATGTCCATCATTTGGGCAGACCTGCTCTCCGTCAGCTGCCTTACCGACAAGGGACTTGAGGTGCTCTTCAAAAAGGAGGCCATCATCCGCAAGGAGGGCAAAGGCGAGGTGATTGCGCGTGCCAAGAGAGAGGACGACTTGTACCTGCTACGCACAAAGATTCCCGGTAGCTGGGCGGGGTCCAACGCCGCCAATCTTGTAACGAAGGATGAAGGAGACCTGGACTTGTGGCACAGCCAACTTTTCCATGTTTCTCCATCGACGGTGAAGGAGATGGCACAGAGAGAGGTGGTGTGGGGTCTCCAAATCAGTGGCCTTGATGGAACAAAGGAGACTGTGTGTGAGACACGCGTCATCGGCAAATCAATGCGACAGCCGTTTGTGGCAAAGGAGACGCGTGCATCAACAAAGTTGGTAGTGGTACACACAGATGTGTGTGGACAACTTGAGATCTCCATCGGCGGAGCTCGCTACTTCCTCGCCTTCATCAACGACCACATCCGCAAACAGTACCTCTACCTCATGAAGCGGAAGAGAGAAGTCCTTGCATGCATGCAAGAGTTTGTGGCAGATGTGGAGCGGCAGACAGAGTTGCAGGTGAAGGCATTCCGCAGCGACAACGGCGGTGAATATGCCGGCTGCCTTGGGTGGATGAAGAGCAAGGGGATTGAGTGGCAGAAAACAACTCCACACTCCCCGTAGCAGAATGGCGTCGCAGAGAGAGAAAATTGCACAATCCTTAACTTGGTGTGATCCAAGTTGAGCGACGCCGGCCTTGCATGACGGTATCTTGCGGAGGTGGCACGGACTACGGCGTACATAATGAACCTTAAACCAAATAAGCCATTGAAGGATAATGAGAGCAAGACGTGGAAGACGCCGTAAGAGGTGTGGAGCGGGAGGAAGCCGACAGTGGGTCACCTCCGCACGTTTGGTTGCATTGCACATGCGGTGGTGCAGGCACGTGAAGGGCGGAGCAAGCTAAACCCAGGAACCCACCGGTGTGTTTTCCTTGGGTATGAGAGCGGAAGGAAGGCGTACCGGCTCTTTGACCCAAGAAGGCAGCAGATTGTGTGGAGTCGTGACGTCACATTTGAAGAGAAAAACCGTTGGACGGATGAGGAGGCAGGTCTCTTCAAAAGGGGGGAGTAGCTACCACTCCTTGAAGGGGAGAAGCCGAAGGACGTGAATGAGGGTGACATCCTTGCAGCAGCACCAGCCCAAGAGGATCGCCCAAGGAATGGACGCGCGGCAGAATTTGTTCCAGCCAGTTTGGATGAGGAATCCAAAGGACCGGAGATGGACGTGGAGGCGGGGAGTCGACCGATGTCTCCAAGGTCTCCGAGTGAGGGGGAGCAGGCGCTTGGAGAGGATGGCGCTGAAAGGGGACAACAACAACAAAAACCGCCTCAACAGCCCCGCACAAGCAACCGTGTACGAAGAAGGAAAAAGAGGTGCGATGCCAACAAGGGTATTTGGACTGGGTTTGCACAATCCTTCTTCACGCAAGAGGAGCCTCAATCTGTGAAGGAGGCACTGCAGCAGAAGGATGGGGCTGAGTGGGAGGGAGCAATAAAACATGAGCTTGCCTTCCACGAGGAGAACGGCACTTGGGAGCTGGTTGACCGGCCGGAGGGCGAGAAAGTTATTAGCTCCAAGTGGGTCTTCCTGAAGAAGCTCACAAAAGAGGGGAAGGTGGAGCGGTACAAGGTGCGGCAGGTGGTGAAAGGGTATGTCCAGAGAAAAGGGGAGTACTACGATGAGACCTTCGCACCAGTGGCCAAGTTCGCCTCCATCCGTACTATCCTCCCAGTGACAGCGGTACGCGACTACAAAATCCACCAAATGGACATCAAAATTGCATTCCTCAATGGCGACCTGGACAAGGAAGTCTACATGGAGGTGCCCGAGGGGGTGGATGCGACGCAGGGGAAGGTGTGCCGGCTTCGCAAGGCGCTCTATGGACTGAAGCAAGCTCCGCTTATGTGGCACCTAAGAAAAGACAGTTTCATGGGTGAGCTTGGCTTCAAGCACTGCGAGGCGGATCACATTGTGTACGTGTATGAGGAGCTGGGGCTCCACCAAATTGTCGTCCTCTATGTGGACGACCTCATCCTTGTGTCTTCGGATGAGGGGGAGCTCAAGAGCCTGAAGAAACAGCTTGGCAGGCGAGTCAAGATGACGGACATGGGTGAGATTGACTACTACCTAGGCATCGCTATCAAGAGGGACCGCAAAGCACGCACGGTAGAGATGGCGCAAGAAGAATATGAGCATGAGGTGCTCCGCCGCGACAACATGGAGGAGTGCAACCCCATTGGCACGCCTACGACAACGACATGTGAGTTGAGCTCGAGCTTGGGCCCGAGCACGGAGGATGAGAGGGAGGAGATGGCTGGAGTACCCTACCAATCCACAGTTTGCAGCACAATGTATGCCATGGTGGCGACGCGGCCTGATCTTGCCTTTGCCAAGGGACAAGTGAGCCGCTATGTTGCTGATCCGGGGCCGCTACATTGGCAAGCGGTCAAGAGAATCCTTCGCTACTTGAATTCAACGACTCAATCACAACGTGTGTTTGGTGGGGGAGCCCGGAATGACTCCCTCAAGTTGGTTGGCTACTCTGACACTGACTGGGCAGGTGATGTTGATGACCGCAAGTCAACATCGGGCTATGTTTTTGTGCTTGGTGGTGCAGCGGTGTCTTGGGCAAGCCGGAAGCAGGACTGTGTGGTGCTTTCCAGCATTGAGGCGGAGTGTATTGTGCTCGCAAAAGCCGCAAAGGAGGCGCTATGGCTGCTGTGATTGCTCAAGGAGATTGGGGTGCCGTACAAGAAGCCGACGACGCTCAACGTTGACAACATGAGTGCCATCAGCCTGACCAAGAACCCTGTGCTACACCAGAGGACCAAGCACATAGAGATCTGGCATCACTTTGCACGAGACCTCATTACAAAGGGTGATGTTGTGCTTGTGCACTGCGGCACAAAGCACATGCTTGCTGATGCCATGACAAAGGCACAACCCAAGGACAGGCATGATGCTACTTGCATGGAGCTTGGGCTTTCCCAAGCCTCTTGAGTTGCAGGTTGAGCATGAACAACTGCCATGGGTGACGCGCAAGGGGGAGATTGTTGGAGTCATGCTCCTCACCATGGCAGGATTGACTCCAAAAAGGAACACCAAAAAGACAAGCCCAAGTGGCTTATTCGTTAATGGTGTCCACCTCTAGAGACAGGGGTCCAGGTTCAAGTCCCACAAGATCAATTTCTGCCCTGCCTCAAGGGAGGAAGAAAATAGATGCCAAGAAGCTAGCTCAATCTCTACAGTTCCTTCTTGAGTTTCTAGAAGGCTAGGTGAGGGTCCAGGAAGGTGGCACATCTTCTAGAAGAGGTGACTTGTCCTACAAGGCATCTAGAGGTGTCTTGGCCTTCTGGATACCTTCCCTCCTACCAGAAGCAAGCGGAGGAATCTAGGAAGGAACAGAAGCTTCTAGAGGAAGGAAGGGATACCTTCCTAGGTGGGAAAAAGGAAAGCCTACCAAGGGCCACTCTAGAAGCCATAGAATCTGCTAGGAAGCTTCAAATTCAGCATGCTTTGGTGTTCTGGAAAGCTTAGATCAGTGGCTATGAAATGCCATGGCTTGTGAGCCTTGATCAAGAGTTTATTCCCAGTCAATTAAGGCCAAAACTATTGCCTCACTCTCTGACCAGTTTTTTCCATCCTTGGAACCAGTTGCCTCCACAGTTTTAGTCTCTCCAAAAACGGTTGGTGGTGTGAACCAGCCACTGCTAAGGACCCTCTAGGGTGCACACTCAACCTCAGGCCAACATCAATCCCCTCCGGAACATCCATCAGTAACTCCTTGTCAAGTTTTCCATAAAGGAAGGTTGTCTTGACATCCATCTAGTGGACCTCCATGTTCTCGACAGCAGCAATGGCAAGCATTGACCGGATGGAGGAAAACGTCACAACTGGAGCAGAGGTCTCATCGTACTCTCCGCCAGGCTGTTGGGAGAACCCCTTTGCTACCACCCGTGTCTTGTGCTTTTCCATCTTGCCATCCTGTTTCCTTTTTACTTTCAGCATCCACTCGGACCCCACAACATGAGCTCCAGCATGTCTGTCCACCAACACCCTTGTCCTATTCTCCTCAATGGAGTTATGTTCACTGCATATTGCTTTGTCCCACTCTGTTTTGTCAGGCCGAGTGAGTGCCTCTGCGACAGACGTTGGCTCCGCTTGAACTAAGAATGAATTATTGAAGCCTGTCCATTCACCCCTATCTGTGTCATAATGTTGTCGAGGTACTTTGAGGCGTGAACTGCTCCTTGAACATGCTGGCTGGTGTTGTTGACGTGGAGGCTGGAGGTCTGGTTCGTCGTTGATGATGGGAGAGGCAGCCTCCTCATGATCTGGAGGATCGGATACGTCAGAATCAGAGTCTGATTCCTCCAAGTCATCTTCATGAGCTCCTCTCCTTGTTGTAGCAACCATCCCATGCCATTGTGCTGGTGCTTTATCTCCCTCCTCAAGGAGAGTGAGCCACTCTCCCTATTTTGGAGTGTTCTCAAGTTCAAGAAGCTCCCCCTGACTTGAAGACCTTTTGTGGAAATTCACGTCTTCGTTGCGGATGACCTTCTTGGCTCCTTGGTCCCACAATCGATAGGCTTTGTGGGCTGTGTCATAGTCGATGAAAAGACACTTTTGTGCTCTTGCATTGAGCTTTCCAGGGCCCTCACCAGCCTCGACCTTGGCAAAGCCGGTGCAACCGAACACCTTGAGATGGGAGGTGTCTGGCTTTCTGCCGGACCATGCTTCTTGAGGCATCTTCAGCTGCTGTGTCTGCTTCTTCTTGCCTCTCCTTCACAAGGTTGCTGCAGGTGTGAGGTTCACAATATAGGTAGTCGTACGTGCTGCTTCTACCCAGAACCTAGGAGGCAGCTTGGCGTCAAAGAGCATGCACCTTGTCATGCCCAGGAAGGTCTGGTTCATCCTCTCTGCTATGCCGTTGCTCTGAGGTGAGTAGGGAGTAGTTTTATGGTGTTTAATGCCCTGCAACTTGAGCCACTCCCTATAGGCTTCGCACTCTCCCCCATTTTCTGTCCAGAGTGCCTTCACCTTCTTTTCACTCAGTCGCTCAACCATAGCGACAAAGGCTTGCACATTCTCCTTCATCTCACTTTTCTTTAAGAAAAAGTACATCCAAACTTTGCAATTGTTGTTGTCGATGCATGTGAAGAAACATTTGCAAGAGCACGAGATCAAGATGTGCAAGAGCACGTGTGCCATTGCACTTGAAGGGTTTCCTTTTCACCTTTCCTTGAAGGCATGAATCACACATGATCACGGCTCCCTCCGCCTCATCACCTAGCGCGATTCCACACACTAGCTCCTTCTTTACCATGAGCTCCGATGTGCGATGAGCCACGTGCCCAAAGTGCCTGTGCCACAGTTTCTCGGAGGATGTCCACAGGCTAGAATGAAAAGCCACGGTGGTTGCATTTGCTTGCGGATTTTTTGCCAAATCATCTTCTTCTAGTGTTTTCGCTACTGCAACATGTCCTTCCTCATCTGATTCTACATCATTGCTCTCCTCATCATCACTCTCAACCAAAGATTTAGCCATTGAAGTTGTCTTTTTGGTCTGCAAGACGTAGAGTCTATCGAAACCAAGAACCTGTGTGAAAACCTTCTTGGAAGAGTAGGAGATGTTGATGTCCTTGGTAGGGACTATCACCGCTTCCTTCTCTGTAAAGACCACTTTCATGTCATGGCCAGTTATCTTAGAGACGGAGAACAGGTTGGTTGTGAAGGAGGGCAAGTAGACCACTCCCTCTAGCTTGAGGTCGGAATCTCCACCGTTGACACCCACTATGACCAGCTTGACACCAATCCCTTCAGCTGCCTCAACCTTGTCGTTGGCGACTCTGAAGTTCTTGTTGTATGGAGCAAGAGAGATGACGTCTCTGTTCTCGTAAGTGGTGTGCTCGTGTGTGCACGAGTCAAGGCTGTAGGCTCCTGGCCTGAGTATCGCCCTCCCTTTGTTGGAGGCACACTCAACCATCAAGCTCGTGGGATCCTTCCCACCATTTCCCCCTCGCCATTCAACCTCGTCTCCTCCCTCTCCCTTGGGTGCACGGCACTCTCGAGCCCAGTTTCCAGCCTTACCCAAGTTATGGCAGTTTCCTTGGCGCGTTGTGCCCTTTCCACTATTGCTAGTGCTGTTGTTTCCCTTATACCCAAAGGAGGAGGTATTGCGGAAGGTGCCACTGCTCTGTGAGGCAAAGGCAGCCATGTTTGCTTCACTGCTGCTACGAAGGATGGCTTCATTCCGCACATACTCGGAGACAGTGGTATAGGAAACTTGATCTTCAGTCCACCCTCCAATCACCATTATCATGAGGCCCCAAATTTTTGGCAGCGTCATCACAAAAATCATGGCATGCATATTGGATTTCAAGTCCCACCCCATGCCGGTGGCTTGTTACAAGAGCGTCTCAAACTTCTGCATCAGGGCAAAGACATCCTCCCCTTCACCAAGCCTCATGCTAAGGAGGTTTTGTAGAATGAAGAGACAGTTGGAAAGTGAGGAGGACTGAAACACCATTCCGAGTTTGGTGCATGCCGCGGCTGCCACTGTGCAACCGCTAACGTGTGAAAGGACTGAGGGTTGTATGGAGGACACAAGAATGGCAAGAGCCTTCTTATTGAGCTTGACCCATGCCACAAGGTCAGCACCCTCTTCCTTTGGTTCTGGGACAGTTACGTCAAAATATCCTAGCAGATCTCTATGATCCATGATGATCTCAATCTGCCACTTCCAAAGAGCGAACCCCTCACCATCAAACTTGAGGATGGGCAAAGGATTCCCTGGTTCCCCTGTCCCTGCCATCCCTACAACTACAACTGCTACAGCTGGTGCACCTGTTGTTGATGCCAATGCACCTGTGTTTGAGGCCGATGTAGGCTGTTGGTGAGAAGAGGCAACTGCTTCCCCTGTTCATGTTGGCTGTTGCAAGCGGATGTAGGCTGATGTAGGCTGATGTAGGCTGATGTCGGCTCCCAAGGTGGAATACTGCAGATGTGTTGCATTCCCCTCCAGCTGATGATTGACCTGCAAACAAAGAATTTGGGTGATAGCGAAGGCGCTCTTACTGCTGGTGACCTAGCGGTTGCGTGCGTGAAACTTCTCTAACCAGAGGAGTGGGCCAGTAACCATTTATTAGCTACTAATTAACCACCTGTGGTAGAGAACTCGCGAAACCGAAAAAGCTCACAAAGTCTTTTAGGCATTCTTCCTTTGTTGACATGTTTCATGCACCCGAAACTTAATGAGGCATACACTTCACCTTCAAAAGTACTAACGCCTCAGCATGAAATCTCAAGAAGAGCTCAAGTCGTCAATACGCAAGAGAGCATCAAGCAAGGGTTGATTGATCAACATGCAAGACAAGTCCTTATATAGCTGTTTTTCTAGTCCTAGAACTCAAAAGCACATTCCTGGGAAGTGGCCTGAACCAGCCACATCACCAATAGACTTGCACAGTGGGCTTGACATGTAAGCATCCTAGTGTCAAGGTGACAGACCAACCATGTAGCGTCCAAGAAGATACGGACTTTCCTTCTTGGAAGCTTCAATAGCAAACAAGATGGGCATGGGGTCATGATCAAACTCATGACCTCTCACTTGGCCAAATCAACAAAATGGCCAAGGTAACCGCTCATCCACATGGTGTACTCACGGGTCATATCTCATATGAGATAGAGCATAGTTGAGTCACATCACAACGGATGCAGGGGTCATACCTCCACAAGGGGCAGAGAATTCTCGATCCGTCCCAAAACACCAAACAAGGGGCAAAAATGATCAACATAATGTGCCTGTGCACGTGAACCCTGAATCGGTAGCAAACATTGGCGTGGTAGGCTTTGCGGCAGCTTGATCAACCCCGATGGCCATGAAGACCAATCCGGTCACGCATCCAACGGCGGTAAACCAGCCATCACTATCGACAGCCTCAACAACGACAGCAGAAACAAAATGTGGCACCGGACGACGGGCGCAGATCAACAAGGAACTTGTGAACTGTATCTCTGTGCTCGAGTGGATAAACAACGATCTGGTCAAACAACTCAATGTTGCGATGGAGGCTCTTCACAACTAAAGAGAACAAGAAGTGGTGCTTGTTGAGAGAAATACCCATCTCTCGACCGAACCCAAAATTTTTCCGACCCCGCCAAAACCATTGGACAATGAGAATTCTAAAGGACCGACGGTTCGGATGTGGCTGACGAGTTTGGAGGTGTACTTCACCGCTCCTGGGGTCAAGGATGAACAAAGAAAGATTGACCTAACGGCCACTCTTTTGCGTGGCACGATGCTAAGTTGGTGGTCAGATATAAAAGCCATCCAACGGCATCATGAGACCGACTCATCAATGGCCAGCGGCGCCCGTTTCATATCACCGACCGCAGGCGTTGTACCCTTGGAGAAGATCAACCCACAATTGCAAGACACGCTGATGCCACCAACCTACTGGGTCTAGTTCTCACGTGTAATGCTGGCATGATTCTGACAACTGAATGAGAAGTCACACGCATGGTACAAGCTCCAGCATCTCCGTCAGCAGTCTAGCGTGGCAGAGTACACACACAGATTCCGTGAGATCATCATTGGTGCGGACATCGCCCCCGATGAACTTTGTTTTCACTACAACAACGGCCTCAAGTGAGACATCTGACAAGCAATTCCCATCTTTTGCATCCAAAACGATTTGCCGTAGATGATCGTAACAGAAAAAAGGATCGAAGGTACTTAGATCTAGGAATCCTACGGCTGGCAACCTCCCAACCACAGTTATCGTGGAAACAGAAAAATTCAGTTGAGGGACTCCTCGACTCTGATGGAAGTGGACGCCGTCAAATAGAGAGATACGTGCACCTACTACAACTGTGGAAAACTTTGGCACATCACTCGCAACGTTTGAAACAAGTAGCATGCCAAAAAGGGGGGAAGCCGTAGGAAAATGAGTTGGGAAACGGCAAAGGACAAGAGTGAAAGGTGCAACTCTTGTCTGTGAGGACCAATTTGCGCCGAAGGATTGTCCATTTGAATGACGTACAACGCCGCATAGGGTACTTTTAGATTGCAAAGTTTGACGTGGAGTACAAGGAAGACTGCAACAAGTCGAGTCTCCAGCTCCTACTCTGAAGTCATCGTTGGAGTTTGCCAAATGGAATTCTCAGTCCGCGTCAAGGGCTTACCCCCTTCGAGGGACTCAGGGGCAATCGTCATCAACGACCCAGAGCAGGGAGACTCGAACATTTCGAGTCTCCGGAGGCCCATTTCTGTTTTTTCCTCACCCCCCTCATTTTGGGTCCGAAATGAGGGGATGTTACCTCGAAGTTTGTCATTAACAAACTCGAGTTTCTGTTTTGACGCGTCAACGAAATTGTCGCGTGTGAGGCACGATTGGCGATATCGCTCCGATGTTTCTCGTGGGCTCCTCGCTCCTCGCTCTCTCTCTCTCTATCCCTCGTACTCGCTTGTTCTCACAAACAAGGAGGGCGAGCAAGGGCGAGGGCACGAGGCCATAGGCCTCATCCCTCAAGGCCTCACGGCCTCTTGGCCGCCAATTGAGCCACCAGCTTGATTGGCGGCTGCTGGCTCACCGGCGGGTGGCCAGCCGGTCACTTGACCGGCCGCCGGCCACCCAGCCGGCCGGCCGCCGGCCGGCCGCTAGCCAGCGGGTGGCTGGCCACCAGCCAACCCTCGCAATAGCGAGGGGTGGCTCGCGGCCACCCCCTCGCTATCACGAGGTGGGAGGGCCAAACCGGCCCTCCCGCTCCATTCCTCCCCACTTATAATGAACCGTCCCGGTTCATGACCAACAAGTGAGAATATCAGATAGTGAGTTGTCAACATTGTGAAAGAAAGGTAATAATTTCAATCACCAGATAAACATGAACACGTGCATGGCACTTGGACCTAAGGTACAGCTTGTCAATCAACACGGCTAGTGGCCTCCCACCTTTAGGCTAGAGAGTCGGCGCGACAACCATGTTGGGCATCCCCAACCTCCTATGGTCGCTGTCCATGAATGCTGCCATGTGGAATGTTGTTCACTTTTTCTGCGTTCAGGTGGTACCTCCTGCCACGCGTCAATGTGTGCGAACTGCAAGCTCGCTCCAGTACTCGTTGACCACTCCTGTGGGCAACCGAGATTCGGGCTCCCATGAATCATGTTCAGGTCCACAACCGGCCCAATGAACAAGGTACTCCCTAGCAACGCCCGACCAAAGAATACGCTCTCGGTGTTGGAGTAGACGAAGGACCTCGTATTGGCCGTCGGCAGCAAGGACTGCTGGCGGTGGCTGAACGGTTCCGTCTGCCGTGTATGGAGCCAGCAGGCTCACATGAAACACGTCATACATCTTCATACTCGGCGGAAGTAGCAATCAGTATGCAACCGGCCCGATGCGTGCCACAATGGGAAACGGCCCAATCAACTTTGGTACAAATTTTCTTGCCCCTAGCGGCTTCAATCAAAGGTTTTTAGTGCTAAGAAGCACTTTCTCACCGATGTCAAACGAGACGTCTCAGCAACCTTTGTCGGCATAATCCTTTTGCGACTCACTGTCAAAGTACTCGTGCATATTTTGCCAGAACTTACTAGCAAGTTTTTTATCTCGATCGGAGATAATGTGCAACGGCAAGCCGTGGTACTTCACGACACCCTCAAAGAAGAGACGAGCGGTCTTCTCTGCGTTCACGTCAGTGGTTGTAGGAATGAAGTGTATCATCCTCATCAGAAGATCCACAACCACTAGTATTACATTGTGGCCAAGGGCCGTGTCCGGAATACTAGTAATGAAGTCCATGCTGACGCACTCCCATGGAGTCCCAGGAATGGGAAGCTGTTGGAGGAGTCCAGCAGGCTTCTTGTTACTAGCCTTATTCCAAAGACATGGGTCGCATGTCATGCAATACTTATGGACATCGACACTCCATCCTGGCCACCAATAGTGGTCCAAGAGTGCTTGTCTGGTCTTTCGTGGTCCCACATAACCTACAACCGGTGGGTCGTAGAACTAGGAGATAATCTTTGCTTGAAGGTCTCCCGAGTTTGGCACAACAACTTGTTCTCCGTGCCAGAAGATTCCTGCGCCCTCTAATACACTGTACTTGTCCTGATTTTGAGAGTCTTGAAATCAAGAATCCACAGAGTATCCCATCCGGATCCTGTTTACAAAATTGTTGTAATTGATAATCTCTCGTGGTGGTTGTCGTAGAGGTGCAGGGAGATCTGGTGATTCTACTGTTGCTATTGCAATGGCCATAAAAAACCCACCGACCTCGGTGGTTGCTTTAATTTCCACAGGCTGTCGACTTAGTGGATCGGCCACATTGATGCGTCCTGGCCAATACTCCCATGTGAACGAGAATCGGCTCAGGTATTCACTCCAAAGCGCATGTCATCTTGACAGGTTTTGTTGCGTTTGGAAGAACACCAATGGATTATGGTCGATCACGACCGTCACACCCCGTTCAGCACCCTCGAGGTAGCAACGCCACATCTTGAAAGCATGTACTTCCGCAAGGAGCTCTTGATCCCCAGTCGTGTATCGTGTTTCCGCAAGGATGATCTTCCATGTCTCATACGCAACTGGGTGACCGTTCTGCATGAGGACGGCTCCGAGTCCTACTACCGATGCATCACATCAAACCTCCCACGGTTGCAATGGATCCGGGAAAGCTAGGATGGACGCTGTGGGTAGAATCTCTTTCACTTTTGAGAAAAGAGTTTTCGCAATCACATGTCCATTCCCAGCGCACGTCGTTCCGCATGAGCCAGGTAGCGATGCTTCCAGGGTTGAATATCCTTGCATAAACCGTCAAAAGTAGTTTGTAAGGCAGAGGAAAGACCGAATCTGCCCAACACTTTTCTGGACATGGCCAGTCTACAACGGCTTGGACTTTTCGTGGGTCGACATGGATGCCGTCCTTGCCGATGATATGTCCAAGGTATTCGAGCTCATGTTGTGCAAACTTATACTTGCTCACTTTCGCATAGAACTTATGTTACCGAAGGATTGTGAGGACTTCGCGCAGATGTTAAATGTGCTCTGTTGTTGATTTAGAGAAAACCGGGATGTCGTCCGGGTAAACCAATACAAACTGACTGAGTTTCTTCGCAAACGCTTGATTCATCACTCCTTGGAAGGTTGCCAAGGCATTTGCCAACCAGAAGCACAACACTCGGAACTGATAGTGTCCAATGTGCGTTCGAAACACAGTTTTGGGCACATCATCTTCTGTGATGCGGATTTGAGGGTACCCTTGAGATAAATCCAAGGAGAAAAATGTTTTCCCCCTTGAAGTTGGTAAAAAAGGTCCTCAATCCGCGGCAAGGGGAATCAATTTTTCACCGTTAGCTTGTTCAACGCCCAGTAATCCATGCACATGCGTAAACCACCGTCCTTTTTGTTCATAAAAAGGATCAGCGCACCGTACGGTGAGCTACTTGACTCGATCCATCCTTTTGCAATGTACTCTTTGATTTGGCGGTCGGCCTCTCGCCTTTCAGCTGGCCTAAGGGGATACATGGGCCGAAACGGAGGAGCCGCCTCCGGTTGCAGCGGAATCATGTAGCCCATGTGTCTTTCTGGGGGAAGCCTAGCCGGTGGGTCTTGGAATACACCTGAGAACTCCGCCAATAGGGATTTTATCACTTGTGGAGTGTCTTCCTTCACGTCGTCCTCCACTTTCTGTAGATGAGCCAAGAAGCATCGAAAACCTTTTCGAATACGTCTCTTGACCTGCATCGCAGAAAAGCTGGCGTGGAATTTGATTCTGGTCGGTGATAATTCCGTACTCAAAATCAACGTGAAGCGACTAAGTCCCTTTCAGAGGATCAAACGCTTTGATTGAAAGCACATCAGAGCCTTGTTTTCACGGAGCCAAGGATCGCCTAGTGCCACGTCAAACGGGTCAAGAAGGTTAAGTACCTTCAACGAGACACTCTGTGTGTACCCTTGAACACAATTTTTTGCTTTACAAGTACCGATCACGGGCACCGTACGGTTTTCACCAACAACAACTGTGCCATTCGATGGCTCATTTTTCAGGCCAGCCTGTCAGGTATAGCCAAGGCTAACAAAAGAGTCGTCTCCTCCAGTGACAGCAAGTACGTTCACAGGAGTACCAGCTAGGTGTCCTTTGAACTGCATCGTCATGTTGCCTCCACTCTTTTGAGTGAACAGGCTCGACAATGGAACGCCGAGTTTGTGATAAACACAGAATCTGGACGGCGGACGCCGCAGCTCCCATGATTCACCTACTCGAGTCCACATCTTGTGGGCACGTGTGAATTGTGCTAGCACCTTTTAGTCCTTAAATTTCACTATGTCAAAGTCGTCGACTAAAGGTACTGCAAAGGTGACTGAACTCATCGCTTTGAGTGTGTTTATAGTGCTAGCATGTGTGTGCAATGGGCACATTGTGCCAGACGCAACAGGATAGGCGGCAAGGCAAACGGTTGACAGACGGCAAAGATATGCTTGAAAAGCTGAGCAAGTCATTATGGAATGAGTTGTAGATGGGGATATTCCCCCTCCCCCCAAACCTTGGCATCCGCACATGCAACAAGCGCTGCCGCCTTGGTGGGAAAATAGTGACAAGGTGGTGTCACACCAAGAGAAGTTCCAGAACAAAGATATGCGTGAACCTGGGAGCGGTATGAGCCGCTTGGCTGTCCAAACAAGAATCCGTAATAAGCAATAGTAGCATGAAAATCAGCTCTACGCAACTAAACTACAAGAGCAAGAAGCTATGCCTGCCGGAAAAGTGACCCCCAAGTGGGTAGCAACCAAGAAGAATCTTAGACGCATGAGGGCGTGCGGGATGCACCGGAGCCTATCAAAGTATATGGCGTCTTGCACAGGCGTGTTGCACTGGCGTCTTGCACTGGCGTCTTGCACTGGCGTCTTGCACTGGCGTCGTGCACTGGCATTGTGCACTGGCGTCAAGCACTGGCGTCTTGCACTGGCGTCTGCTCTCATGCCTTTTACATCATCTCCTGTATCATCACCTCTGCTTGGGACCATAGACACTTCTATAGCTTCATCTCCTACCGCATCTGCCTTGCAACCTGCATCCCTGTCTATCCCCTTGGCATCTGACCCTTTCACACCTTCGCGCTTATCTGTGCCTACTCAGCTCAGGCAGGCTCTTGGTGGCCGTCTCGGTCTCCGACATCCTTCCTTGTGCTCTGCTCCCACCTCCTCACATCCTTCTCTTGCTCGCCCCTCAGCATCGACAAAGTCTGCACACCCTCTTATCACGGGTGTTGTCACCATTTCAGCTTGGCCTGCCCGGCCACTGGTCTTGACGCGCCCGGTCTGGCTGCCGCTGTGGTTCATCCCAACTCATCACTTGGCTAATCTCTCGTATCTGTTGAGTTCCCCTGCACACTTCCTGCTTCTCCCTCTCGCCCTGCCTCACGCAATGCCTTGGTTGCCATCGCCCTCGCTGCCCAAGGCTCCAATGCGCTCTCGCTTGAGCCCGAAAATATGCGACAAGCTTGCTCTCTCCCAGATGCGCAGCTCTGGGAGCAAGCCATGCACGAGGACCCCAATGCCATCGCTGAGCATGGTATGTACAAGAAAAATAACTCCCCCAAGAGCGTAAAGCGATCGCTGCCAAGTGGTTTGTTCATTGTAAACAATGGATGGATGGCTCTGTTGAGTGGAACAAGGCTCATCTCACGGCCAAGGGGTTTTCCCAAGTGGTTGGTGTGGACTTTGATGCCACCTTCACCCTTGTGGGGAAGTACACCTCGGCCAAGGTATTTTTGAGTTAGGTGGCTTGGCACAACTGGGAGCTCCACCAAATGGATATGAACAACGCCTTCCTCTATGTGCGTCTTGATGAGGAGATCTACTTGGTACAACCTCCCAGCTTTGTGAATGGAACCAACCGGGTTTAACACCTCCGCAAGGCCCTATATGGGCTCAAGCAGTCTCCACGTTGCTGGGATGGAACCTTAAGAAAATCTGCCATCCTTGAGAAAGGCAAGTTCCATTGCAATCGAGCTGACCCCGCTCTCTTTGTGAACGATCCCTCAGCACTGCTTGTCGTCATCTTGGTGGATGTCGATGATCTCCTCATTGCCTTCCCAGACCCTCACGTTGTCCAGGCTGTGAAGGAACTCCTCCAGTCTGAATACAAGATGAAGGATACCCGCATGCTCTTGGGCATGGAGATCCAATGTGATCATTCGCGCCGCGTACTCGCGATGCATCAGGTTGCTTACCTTTGTACCCTGGGTGACCGGCTCGCTGACTTGTTGGCTGCGGTTCCCCATGCTTCCATGGCTATGATGCCTGCTGGGTAGAGGCTTCTGAAGACCATTGACCCTGCACGATTAAGGTAATCGTTTGACGTCATGACATGCCTATCAGTCATCGGCTCCCTCGTGTTCCTTGGCACCACCACACGTGCTGACACCGCCTTCATGGTCAACTTCCTCTTGTAGTTCTCTCAGTGCCCGTGTTGCCTCCACCTCGAGGCTGCATTGCGTGTCGTTTACTATTTTGTGTCCACTCCTCGATTGGGCTTTTGTTCTTTCTTGCAGCCCTTTGTAGTTGTTGATGGATACACTGACAGCGACTGGGCCAAGGATCTGGATGCACACAGTCGCTCCGGGTACATCTTCCTGGTTCGTGGTACTGTGGTCTCTTGGAAGAGTGGGAAGCAAGGTTGTGTCACGGGTTGCTCAAGTGAGGCAGAGTATGACGCTCTTGGGGCGGGGTTCTATGAGAGCATCTGGTTGTGCTGTCTCCTACAGCAATTTCATCAACCCATTTCCTACATCACCATCCACTGCAAATTTTAAAGAGCATGCCGCATTGCTGAGCATATCGGCATGCTTCACACCTGCAGAAAGAACATCAGCATCTAGCATCACTTTGTGTGCATGAGCGCATTGCATGTGGCGACGTGTGCTTAACTGGGGTTGACACGCGACAGCAGCGCAGTGAATTCCTGACCAAGGCATTGTGGAGTGGAAAGTTCAAGGTTGTTGTGCACTCTGTTTGTTTGTTGTCCCTCCGTGTTAACCAAGGCTGATGTACGTCATTATCTTCGTGCTTGCCCCATCCCCTCTGTGCCCTCTGCCTTTTCTGTCTTGTAGCTACCTGTCATCGTGTGCTTGTGTCCCTTCCTGTCGTCTGGTGTCTATGGGCCATGTGGGGGGGGGGGGTGTTGCTGTGTCTGTCTCGGTGACCGTTAGACTTGATGCAAAACTCTCATACAAGCACTCAGCAACGGCCAACAGGTGCTTTGATAGGCTCCAGCGCATCCAGCATGCCCACGTGCGTCTAAGAACTTTCTTGGTTGCTACCCACCTGGGGTCACTTTTTCGGCACACATAGCTTCTTCCTCTTGTAGTTTAGTTGCGTAGAGCTGATTTTCATGCTACTATTGCTTATTACGGTTTGTTGTTTGGACATCCAAGTGGCTCATACCGCTCCCAGGTTCATGCTTGTTTTTGTTCTGGAACTTCTCTTGGTGTGATACCACCTTGTCACCATTTTCCCACCAAGGTGGCAGCGCTTGTTGCACGTGCGCATGCCAAGGTTTGGGAGAAGGGGGAATATCCCCATCTCCAACTCATTCCTTAATGACTTCTTCAGCTTTTCAAGCATATCTTTGCCGTCTGTCAACCGTTTGCCTTGCCGCCTGTCCTGTTGCGTCTGGCACAATGTGCCCATTGCACACAGATGCTAGCACTGTGTTACACAATTCTTGCACAGTGGTCGGTGTCGCCACCACTAAGAAGGTTCGGTCATGCATCTTTTCTGGTGATGCAAGATTTAGTGGGCAATGTCGATCAGCAAGTGCAGAATGAGGTTCAATGAGAGGGGAGAAAACAACGGAGAAATTTGAACTAGTCAAAAACTCAAATTGTTTAACATCCTCGTCTGAAAACATGAACCCACACTCATGATCCACTTTTACCCCTAAGTGGTCCCCACTAACGTCACTCAGGGGTGGGGAAAATCCGCCCCATGGCCTTGTCCGTTACCACGGCCAGGCCCATTGCCGCGACCGCGACCCCGTCCACAGCCCCGCCCGCAGCCTCTTGCTACAGCCTCCCGACGAGGTGCCGCGGCTGTGGCTAACACCACAGCAGCTTTTCCACCACTAGCAGCCTCAGGACATTGCGCCCTGAAATTTCCAAGTTGCATGCAGTTGTGGCACAGTCCCTCGCGAAAGGCCGTGTTACGATGCTCGCGCGCCATCTGCAGCTCGTCATTGTCGTGGCCACACTTGTGGTTGGGGGGCTTGTTCCCACCAGTCTTCTTGGCTGAGGGGTTTGCAAGCTGCTTGCTCTTGACCCCGCACCACTGCCCGGCTGTCCCTCTAGCCCCTGCAGCCTCCATGCATGCATCACGGTCTTGCTGTGCACGCGCATTCGGCCGTGCATCTGAGTAGTGCTTTGGGTTCGCCGAATACACTTCGCTCATGTAGTCTTGCAATGCCCTCCACCTTGTCCAAGCTTGGCCCGTTGCGGTTGTAGTGGTCTTGTCCTTCAGCTTCTCGCTGGCAAGACCATCGCGTAAGTACTCAGCAGCAAGCACTCTGGGTACTTGAAGGTCTGGGTACCGTCTCTCTCGATGAAGCTTTCGGCTTCCTCCACGAGTGCGATAAACTCGCTCAAGTAGGCCTCAAGTGAGTTACCCAGCTGCCTTGATCTTGAAGTCCTTGATCTTGTAGAAGGCGCGCTGCGCTTCCTCACGCTTGGTACACTTCTTACGCATGATTGCGCAGAAGGCTTCCCACGGTATGGGCTGCCACTCAAGGTGAGGCCTCTGCGCACTCCACTCCTTAACCACGTACTTGAAGAGCTTGTCTTCAAGCCGAGTCGTAGAAAGATCGCCCCACTGACTGAGTGGAGCCTTGTGGATGCGTAGGACGTGCTCCATGCGGTTTAGCCAGTCACTCAGCTTCACGCCCTTCCGGAAGATCTTCACACTATGGAGGAAGGACGTGTTCATGACAGGCCCCGAGGTCGTCGAGGTAGGCAAGTCGTCGCTGCCACCGATAGTGGCATCTATAGCTGCGACGTGCTACGTTTGCTGCTGCATTCGCACATGGGTCAAGCTCTACAACGCCTTGTCGAGGTCGTTGCATCGGCGGCTTGCCTCATGGGTGGCCAGGCGCTGCAGCTAGCAATCACGGTCAAGGTCTGTGATGCTCTGCCCGACGTGGGCGAGCAGGTTGGCAAACACGCACTTAAGCTCTGATGTCATCAGAGCATCGATGATAGCCTCCAGGGCCTCGCATTGTCCGTGCACCTTTACCCACTGCAGGAGGGTACGGTTTGCATACACGCCTCCAAGGAGTCCCACCTTCCAGAGGAGACTGTCGTCAGCGATGATACTCGAGTGGGCGCTGCCCTGCACCATTGCGGCCACATCGTATGAAGGGGGGTCCGCCCCCACACCTCCGAGTGGTGCCGTACCTCCACCGTCGGTAGTGATCTTGAGTCCGCCTGCCGCTTCAGCAGTGAACTCCGCAAGCCTATGGCAGTCATTGCAAATTGCCTTCGCGGTGTCATCGTCTTGCTCGTTCTCGCGGGAACTTCCCGCGTGGCTGCTATCGATGCCCTTTCTGCTCTCGGCAGTCTCACTGCCGTCGGCAGCTTCAGGCGACGCGGCAAGCGCCTTGCCCTTCTCGAGCAATTGGCTCAAGTTTTCTGCACGACGATGGCGATGATCGCGATCCTCATCGCCTTTGCCATCGTTGGTGTCGTGCTCTTTGTCGGGGTCCCCCTCTGGGAGATCCTCCTCCATCGCGTCGTCCGTCGTGTGGGGGTCATCCACGTGTGCGTCGACGTTCTTGTCGAGCACTTTTGCGGCCTCCACACGCTTCTCGATATTGCCGAGGTTGGCATCGGTTGCCTTTGACGGTACGGTTGTGGGTTGATCCTCACAACGGTCTTCACATGCTAGCGGCTCCGAAGATTTGGAGTCCACCGAGAGCTCGTGGTAAGGCCGTCACCACCTTGGCTATGTTGGTCTTGGACGGTCCGGCACTTGCCATCTCGTCGCCCGTGCAACTAGCACGTGAAGACCGTTGTGAGGATCAACCCACAACTTAAAGGAGGAATCGCCTCCTAAAATCTTACTCTCACGATCGGTGAGGCAATTGTAATTTTAATTTCTACTTTCCAAAGCCGCCACGTCGGCACAAGGTCGTGGTTTTTGAAACTAGTCCTCCTAAGTAGTGACTCACAGCACTTGGTAGTAAGTAGGATCTAGGGAAACAGAAAATAACCATACAAAGGAAGAACAAGAAGTGTGAGTACCGCTCACAAAGTTAAGACAAAGAATAAGAAGGGAATTACAAGTCCTAGAAACTCTTTAAGTCCCTCCACTAACTGGTTTGTCTTCCTCCATTCTTCTCGTCTTCCTTGGCCTCCCTTTGAGTCTTCTTCGCGCGTCTCGCGCCCCTTGGTGGCGTCAAATCCCATTTACAGTTCTTGAAACGGATGCAGTTGCTATCGTGGCAAATGTACGGTCTTAGGATTTCTGGAAACCCACCATGATTGCAACACACACGGGATTACGACTCAATGGATATGCCACATTGATGCGGCCGGGCCGGTACTGCCATGTGAAAGCGAACCTGCTCAAGTAATCTCTCCAGCATGCCTGATGTCTCGACAAGTTGGGTTGTGTTTTGAAACATATAAGGGGGTCATGGTCAGTGACCACCATGATCTCCCCTTCTGCTCCCTCCAGGTAACATCGCCATACCTTGAAGGCGTGCACAAATGGAAGGAGTTCTTCATCTCCTGTCGTATAGCGTGTTTCTGTATCAGAAAGCTTTTGGCTCTCATATGCTACTAGATGACCATCATGCATGAGGAAAGCTCCAACACCGACAAGTGATGCGTCACATCTGAGTTCTGTTAGCTACTGAGCTAACCACCTCTGGCAGAGAAGCCGCGAAACCAAAAAATCTCACAAATGTTTTTAGGCCTTCTTCCTTTGTTGACATGTGTCATGCACCCCAAACTTAATCAAGCATACACTTCACCTTCAAGAGTTCTAACGCCTTAGCATTACATCTCAAGAAGAGCTCAAGTCGTCAATACGCAAGAGAGAATCAAGCAAGGGTTAATTGATCAGCATGCAAGACAAGTCCTTTTATAGCTGTCTGTCCAGTCCTAGAACTCAAAAGCACATTCCTGGGAAGTGGCCTGAACCAGCCACGTCACCAATAGACTTGCACTGTGGGCTTGACACATAAGCATCCTAGTGTCAAGGTGACAGACCAACCATGTAACATCCAAGAAGCTACGGACTTTATTTCTTGGAAGCTTCCACAGCAAACAAGATGTGCATGGGGCCAGGATCGAACCCGTGACCTCTCACTTGGCCAAATCAATAAAGTGGCCAAGGTAACCACTCACCCATATGGTGTACTCACAGGTCATATCTCACATGACACAGAGCATAGTTGAGTCACATCACAACGGATCCAGGGGTCATACCTCCACAAGGGGCAGAGCATTCATGATCCATCCTACAATACTGAATAAGGTACAAAAACAATCAACAAATCTCTCCCTTGCACCTTGCCTCAGTGGGCATCATCATTCGTCATCACTTGTGTTTACCATGCCGATACCTTGCCTGCCCGCCTGGTGGAGATCGTTGTCCAATGGCTTTGCAAGCATGTCAGCCCGGTTCAGCTTGGTACCGACATATTCAAGTTCCACTGTCTACTCGTAGACCAAGTCTCAAGCGTAGTGGTAGCGGATCTCGATGTAGTTTGTGCGCCTGGACATGACAGGGTTCTTTGACATGTCAATGGCGCTCATGTTGTCAATATTGATGACTGTCGCCGTTGCCTGTGGTGCCTTCATCTCAGATAGCATGCTTCGTAGCCACTGCATCTCTTTACACACCTCAGCCAAGGCGATGTACTCAGCTTCAGCTGTTGACAGAGAGACACATTCTTGCTTGCGACTTGCCCAACTGACTGCACCTCCATTCAACATACACACAAAGCCGGAGGTAGATTTTCTGTCTTCAACATTCCCTCCCCAATCAGCATCAGTGTAGCACATGAGACACAGTGATGCGGATCCAGCAATCCCTCCAAACTGGAGCCCCACGTGCCGCATCCCCTGAAGGTAGCGCATGATGCGCTTCACGGCCTCCCAGTGAAGTCGACCGGGATTGGCCACAAACCGGCTCACCTGCCCAACAGCATGGGCTATATCTGGTCGGGTGGCGACCATAGCATACATCAAACTGCCCACTGCAGACTGATATGGGATGCCCAACATGTCATTTTTCTCCGCTTCGTTGGATGGGGACATGGAGGTGGAGAGTTTGCACTCCGAGCTCATGGGTGTGCTGGCAGGTTTGCAATCTGCCATGTCGTATCTTTTGAGGATGGAGTCGATGTATTCTGTCTGGTTCAGGCTGATGGTACCTGCTTCTCTGTCGCGCTTGATGGCAATTCCAAGATAGAAGTCAAGAGGACCCATGTCCTTCATCTTGAATCTGCTACTCAGCTGCCCCTTGAGATCGTCTAGCAACTGCTTTGAAGAAGAGCATAGAATCAGGTCATCAACGTACAAGGCGACCAACATAGTCCCTTTGTGACTCTCATGCACGTACATGCTAGGGTCATTGTCGCAGTGCGTGAAGGACTCCTTGGCCATGAACGTGTCTATCTCTTGGTACCAAAGTCTTGGCGCTTGTTTTAGCCCATAGAGTGCCTTCACCAATCTACACACCTTGCCCTCAGGAGCATCAACCCCCTCCGGAACCTCCATCAATACCTCCTTGTCAAGTTTGCTGTAAAGGAAGGCTGTCTTGACATCCATCTGGTGGACCTCCATGTTCTCGGTAGCAGCAATGGCGAGCATTGACCGGATGGAGGCAAACGTCACAACTGGAGCAAAGGTTTCATCGTACTCTACGCCAGGCCGTTGGGAGAATCCTTTTGCTACCACCCGTGCCTTGAACTTGTCTATCTTGCCATCCTATTTACTTTTCACTTTCAGCACCCACTTGGATCCCACAACGTGAGCCCCGGAAGGTCTGTCCACCAGCACCCATGTCCCATTCTCTTCGATGGAGCTGAGTTCACTGCGAATTGCTTCATCCCACTCTGCTTTGTCAGGCCGAGTGAGTGCCTCTGCGACATATGTTGGCTCCTCTTGAACCAAGAATGAATAGTTGAAACCTGTCCATTCACCCTTATCTGCGTCATAATGCTACCGAGGTACTTTGAGGCGTGAACTGCTCCTTGAACCTGGTGGCTGGTGCTGTTGATGTGGAGGCTGGAGGTCTGGTTTGTCGTTGATGATGGGAGAGGCATCCTCCTCATTGTCTGGAGGATCGGATACGTCGGAATCAGAGTCTGATTCCTCCGAGTTATCTTCATGACCTCCTCTCCCTGTTGCAGCACCTATCCCATACCATTGTGCTAGTGCTTCGTCTCCCTCTTCAAGGAGAGTGAGCCACTCTCCCTGTTTTGGAGCGTTCTCGAGTTTGAGATGCTCTCCCTTGCTCACAGAAACTTCGTGGAAATCCACGTCTTTGCTGCAGATGACCTTCTTGGCCCCTTGGTCCCAGAGTCGATAAGCCTTGTGGGCGGTGTCATAGCCGATGAAAATGCACTTTCGTGCCCTTGCATCGAGCTTTCCAGGGCCCTCACCGGCCTGGACCTTGGCAAACACGGTGCAAACGAACACCTTGAGATGGGAGGCATCCGGCTTCTTGCCTGACCATGCTTCTTGAGGCGTCTTCAGCTGTTGTGTCTGCTTCTTCTTGCCTCTCCTTCGCAGAGCTGCTGCAGGTGTGAGGTTCACAAGGTAGGTAGCCGTACGTGCTGCTTCAGCCCAGAACATAGGAGGCAGCTTGGCGTCAAAGAGCATGCACCTTGTCATGCCTAGGAGCATCTGGTTCATCCTCTCTGCTACGCCGTTGCTTTGAGGTGAGTAGAGCGTTGTTTTCTGGTGTTCAATGCCCTGTGTCTTGAGCCACTCCCTGCAGGCTTCGTACTCTCCCCCGTTGTCCGTTCTGAACGCCTTCACCTTCTTTCCACTCTGTCGCTCAACCATAGCGACAAAGGCTTGCAGATTCTCCTTCACCTCGCTTTTCTTTTTGAGAAAGTATATCCACACCTTGCGGCTGTTGTCATCAATGCATGTGAGGAAATATCTGCTACCTCCATTTGATGGCATGCGGAAGGGACCGCACACGTCAGAGTGCACGAGGTCAAGTGGTGCGAGAGCACGCGTACCATTGCGCTTGAAGGGTTTCCTTTTTGCCTTGCCTTGAAGGCATGGCTCACACATGATGCCGGCTCCCTTTGCCTCATCACCTAGCTCCATCCCACGCACTAGCTCCTGCTTTGCCATGAGCTCCAATGTGCGATGAGCCACGTGCCCAAAGCGCCTGTGCCACAGGTTTTCGGAGGATGTGCACAGGCTAGAATGAACAGCCCCGGTGGTTGTATTTGCTTGCGGTTTTGTTGCTAAATCATCTGCTGCCACTGCTTCCACTGATCCAACATGTCCTTCCTCATCTGAATCTACATCGCTGCTCTCCTCATCATCACTCTCCACCAAAGATTCAGCCGTTGAATTTGTAGTTTTGGTCTGCAAGACGTAGAGCCCATCAACGCGAGGAACCTGTGCAACAACCTTCTTGACAGAGTAGGAGATGTTGATGTCCTTGGTAGGAACTATTGCCTCTTCCTTCTCTGTAAAGACCACTGTCATACCATGGTCAGTTATCTAAGAGACGGAGAGAAGGTTGCCTGTGAAGGAGGGCAAGTAGACCACCCCCTCTAGCTTGAGGTCGGAATTTCCACCGTTGACACCCACTGTGACTAGCTTTTCACCAATCCCCTCAGCTGCCTCAACCTTGCCGTTGGCAACTCTGAAGTTCTTGTTGCATGGAGCAAGAGAGATGAAGTCTCTCTTCTCGTAAGTGGTGTGCTCGTTTGTGCCCGAGTTGAGGCCGTAAGCTCCTGGCGTGAGTATCGCCCTCCCTTTGTTGGAGGCACACTCAGCCATCAAGCTTGTGGGATCCTTCCCACCATGTCCCCCTCGCCATTCATCACCATCTCTTGCCTCTCTCTTGGGTGCACGGCACTCTCGAGCCCAGTGTCCAGCCTTGCCACAGTTATGGCAGTTTCCTTGGCGCTTTGCACCCCTTCCACTGTTGCTAATGCTGTTGTTTCCCCTGTACCCAGAGGAGGAGGTATTGCAGAAGGTGCCACTGCTCCGTGAGGCAAAGGCAGCCATGTTTGCTTCACTGCTGCTACGACGCATGGCTTCATTTCGCACATACTCAGAGATGGTGGTGTAGGAAACTAGATCTTCAGTCCACCCTCCAATCACCGTTATCATGGGGCCCCAACTTTCTGGCAGCGTCATCACAAAAATCATGGCCTGCATGTCGGATTTTAGGTCCCACCCCATGCTGGTGGCTTGTTGCAAGAGTGTCTCAAATTTCTGCATAAAGGCGGAGACATCCTCCCCTTCACCAAGTCTCATGCTAATGAGATTTTGTAGAATGAAGAGACGGTTAGCAAGTGAGGAGGACTGAAAGACCTTGCCAAGTTTGGCGTATGCCGTGGCTGAAACTGTACAACCGCTGATGTGTGAAAGGACTGAGGGTTGTATGGAGGATACAAGAATGGCAAGAGCCTTCTTGTTGAGCTTGACCCATACCACAAGGTCAGTACCCTCCTCCTTTGGTGCTGGGATAGTTCCGTCAAATTATCCCAGCAGATCTCTGTCATCCATGATGATCTCAAACTTCCACTTCCAGAGCGCAAACCCCCCTCCATCAAATTTGAGGATGGGTGAATGATTCCCTGGTTCCCCTGTCCCTGCCATCCCTACAACTATAACTGCTACAGCTGCTGCACCTGTTGTTGATGCCGATGAACCTGTGTTTGAGGCCGCTGTAGGCTGTTTGTGAGAAGAGGCAACTGCTTCCATTGTTCACGTTGACCGTTGCAAGCAGATGTAGGCTGATGTAGGCTGATGAGGCTGATGTCAGCTCCCAAGGTAGAAAGGTGCAAATGTATTGCATTCCCCTCCTGCTGATGTTGCCCTGCAAACAGAGAAGTTGGGTGAGAGCGAAGGCGCTCTCACTGCTTGTGACCTTAGCGGTTGCGTGCGTGAAACTTCCCTAACCAGAGGAGTGGGCCCATAACCCTTTGTTAGCTACTGAGCTTACCACCTCTGGCAGAGAAGCCGCGAAACCAAAAAACCTCACAAAGGTTTTTAGGCCTTCTTCCTTTGTTGACATGTGTCATGCACCCCAAACTTAATCAAGCATACACTTCACCTTCAAGAGTACTAACGCCTTAGCATTACATCTCAAGAAGAGCTCAAGTCGTCAATACGCAAGAGAGNATCAAGCAAGGGTTAATTGATCAGCATGCAAGACAAGTCCTTTTATAGCTGTCTGTCCAGTCCTAGAACTCAAAAGCACATTCCTGGGAAGTGGCCTGAACCAGCCACGTCACCAATAGACTTGCACTGTGGGCTTGACACATAAGCATCCTAGTGTCAAGGTGACATACCAACCATGTAACATCCAAGAAGCTACGGACTTTCTTTCTTGGAAGCTTCCACAGCAAACAAGATGTGCATGGGGCCAGGATCGAACTCGTGACCTCTCACTTGGCCAAATCAACAAAATGGCCAAGGTAACCACTCACCCATATGGTGTACTCACAGGTCATATCTCACATGAGACAGAGCATAGTTGAGTCACATCACAACGGATCCAGGGGTCATACCTCCACAAGGGGCAGAGCATTCCTGATCCATCCTACAATACTGAATAAGGTGCAAAAACAATCAACAAATCTCTCCCNGGCCTGAACCAGCCACGTCACCAATAGACTTGCACTGTGGGCTTGACACATAAGCATCCTAGTGTCAAGGTGACAGACCAACCATGTAACATCCAAGAAGCTACGGACTTTCTTTCTTGGAAGCTTCCACAGCAAACAAGATGTGCATGGGGCCAGGATCGAACTCGTGACCTCTCACTTGGCCAAATCAACAAAATGGCCAAGGTAACCACTCACCCATATGGTGTACTCACAGGTCATATCTCACATGAGACAGAGCATAGTTGAGTCACATCACAACGGATCCAGGGGTCATACCTCCACAAGGGGCAGAGCATTCCTGATCCATCCTACAATACTGAATAAGGTGCAAAATCAATCAACAAGTTCCCATGGCTTCTTAGGGTCATGAAGGACAAGCACGGGTGCTGAGGCTAGCATCTCCTTGACTTTGTTGAAGGCTGTCTTGCATCGTTTTGTCCAACGCCAAGCGATTGTCTTTCGTGTGAGACTTGTGAGTGGGCTGACCAAGGTCAAGTAGCCCCTCATGAAGCGTGTGAAATAGTTTGAGAGGCCAAGAAAAGATCATATCTGGCCCACTTTCAAAGGGCGAGGCTATTCTTTTACCACTTGCACCTTTCGGGGGTCCACACGAATGCCTTCACCACTTACAATATGTCCAAGGTACACAAGCTCTCTTCGTGTGAATTTGCACTTGCTCATTTTTGCAAAAGAACTTGCTCTCACGTAGAGTTCCCAACACCTCTTGCAGATGTTTCTTGTGTTCCCCTTCTGTCTTGGAGAAGGTGAGAATGTCATCCAAATACACCAACACGGACTTCCCTAGTTGATTAGGGAACATGTTGTTCATCACAGCTTGAAACGTTCTTGGTACATTTGTTAGCCCAAAGGATAGCACACGAAACTGATACTGTCCCAAGTGTGTACGAAAGGCATTCTTTGGTACATCTTCCTCTATGATTCGAATCTGGTGATACCCTTGCAAGAGGTCAAGTGATGAGAAGATTTTTGCTCCTTGTAGTTGATCAAAGAGGTCCTCGATTTGTGGCAATGGATAGCGATTTTTTACTGCAAGCTTGTTCAGTGCGCGATAGTCCACACACATTCGCAAGCCTTCATTCTTTTTTCTCACAAAAAGTATTGGTGCACCAAAGGGAGATGAGCTCGGCTCAATCCATCCCTTACGTAGGTACTCTTTTATTTGTTTTTTGGCCTCTTTTCTCTCGGCGGGACTGAGCCGATACGTGCCCCGGAAAGGTGATGTTGCATTGGACTCTAGTGGGATTGTGTGACCCACTTCTCTCACTGGTGGTAGTCCATCTGGAGGTTCTTGAAACACATCTTGAAAATATGGAATGATGGCCTTCATATTGTGTGGGATGTCACGTACAGGCTCCTCTTTTGTTTTCCTTAGTGTGGCTAAGAAGACACTGCATCCTTGTCGCAGTCTCTGCTTCACTTGTATGGCAGTCAACGCAGCCGGTGTACAACTTTCAGGTTTCTGAAGTTGGGGTAGTGGAGAGATGGTGATCTTCCGTCGTCCTTTCATCACTTACAATAGTTTTGACTCGAGTCCATTTTTGCCTTGTGGCTCACCAACCACGGGTCTCCCAAAACGACATCAAATGGGTCCATCAGATCAAGAACCGTGAGACGAGTCTTTGTGCTCAATCCTCCAAAGGGAGAGCCATACCACACAATCACCGCTGATTGGTACTTCTCGGTTATCACCCACCAACACCTTTCCTTTCTCGAGGGGTATATTTCAGACCAATGGAACTAAAAAATGTAGCTTTCACAAATGAATCTTCAGCCCCGGTATCGCCAAGGATTCGACCTGGTGCTCCATTGACACTTCCTTGAAATTGCATGGTCATGTTTGCACTAGCCTTCCGAACAAACAAGCTCACTGGCGGCTTTGCCTGCAAGTGGTACATTCGGTAGGCATAGGAGCTTCGACGTAGCTCCATTGTGTTGTCCACATTTTCCCACATGTGATGACCACGTGTAAAGGTTGCAAGCAACCTCCATTCTTTCAGCTCTAACATGTCACTTCCTCCATGTACGAGCACAACGATCGTAACTGCAGTCAGTGATTGCGTCTTATGAGCCTGTTTTGCCTCTTTGATGATGTCAACCATGTTTTCCTTCGTAACTACAACAAGGCATGAACGGTTGTCAAGATTTTCCTTTGTAGCGTACATAGTGGACGAAAACGTCTGGAGTAAAGAGAGTCAGGTTGGATGAACAATGACAAGATTGTTGAAAAACTTTGCAATGACAAGAACTCAAATCGCTTTACATCATCATCCACAAACATAAATGTCCTTTCATTGTCCGTGCCGTCAAGTCCCCCGGGTAGTCCTCCACTGTCTACTGCTGGGAGTGGAAAAAATCATGTGGGAATCCACGTGGCTCCATGCAAGGATGCTCGTAACCCTGAACCTCGTCTTGCTCACAAGGGCGTCCACGGCCACGCTGTGGCCCGCACACTCGGATACTCAAGAAAGCTCCAAAGGCAGGCTGTTGTTGCCCTCCAGGTGCACAACCAAAAGCACCATTGCCTCCTTGGGGTCCAGCATGTTTCCCGCCCGGAGCACCCGCTGGTGCTCCACCACCGCCGCTCTGAACAGGACGCGCAACACCCTACTGGTGTCCCAGCATCCCTTGTTGGTTCAGGCCCCCATGAGGCCTGTTGCGCTCTCCTTGATGGACAGCTGGCCCTTGTGGAGGACCATGTTGCTGACGATGCGGGCAATTCCGTGCAATGTGCCCTGGTTTGTTGCACTCCCTACAGGTGAAAGTGCCACTTTGCTGAGGCTTCTGATCCTGGAAGCGAGCCTTCTTAGGTTGTCCAATCTGTCCATTGAAAGGACTTTTGCTTCCACCATTCCCAAGGAGGCTCGGCACCTCATTCCTTGTTGTATGCACTGGAGTCGACGTATCCCACAAGGCCGAGTTCTCATTGTATGTCTCAAGGATGTACTTTGTCACTACTTGCAGCCTCGTCCATCGCTTATGGTCCTTATAAGAAATGTAGTGGAACTTCAGTTGTTGGGTGGCCAACCCATTCAAGAACAATGTAATCTTTACCTCCTCTATCAGTTGTCACAGCTGGACACGCTGGGCCGTGTCATAAAAGTGATCCACATACCGGCTTACGGTCAAGATTCCTTTTCTGAACTTCACCAGCTTGACCTTTGCTGCTTGCGATTCAATAGGGTGAGAGAACAACTCTCCCATGAGTTCCTCAAACTCCTCCCATGTGGGGTTTCCCTCCTTGTTCTTTGCAAACCATATCTCTGCAAGCTGCTCAAACTGCTCACGGTTCACCGCCAACATTCCTTGTGCCCCCCAGACGTACAAGGGGATCTTTCTCAGCTGCATCTGGAGTTTAAATCCCTTCAACCACGTGTGCACGTTTGACTTTCCATCGTATCTGTCAACCGAGTCAAACATGGGTCGGCTTGTCAAACTTGCTGCCGGTGGCCTAACGCTGGTGGTAGGCTGCATTGTGTGGCGCTGGTTGGCAGCTGAGCTTGCTTTGCATTTTTTAGCCTGAATCTGTTTCTGGCGCTCAAAAGCGCGCTCAGCCGCCTCTCTTGCCGCATGAACAGCTGCTGCCTCATAAATATGTACCACTACGTGCTGCTTTGCCTTGAGAATCTCTTGAGCGGTGACTTCTTCTTCAGCGTGATATAAGGAGACAGCAAGCTCTCTGTGGAGTTTGATGTTCTCCTCTGAGAGTTTGTGGTTCATCTTGTGAGCGTGGATGAAATTTGTCCTTGAGGAGACAACCGTCTTCTTGTGGCTATGTACCATTTCACCAATGATGCCCACGACGATGTTGTAGTCCTTGAGTTGTCTTTCAGTCTCGTCACATCTTCTTCAGCCTTGTGAAGGCTGATTGCTTTGAGGAAAGCGCGATGGATACTTGGAGAGCCGGCAAGGCCTATCCGGCAGAGGTTGATCCTTTCAATTGTGTACAGGTTAGCAACGTCGTGTCGCTTTTCATCAACGAGGAAAGTGTCAGCTTCCTCTTCTTTGGTTACAACATCGTCACGTTCCTCGTCACTTGACACCTCATCCTTGACTGCTGCTTCATCCGGCTTTGTAGGATTCGCGATGTCGGCTTCACCACCAACCACATTGGAAGGCTATTCATCTTCCGCTGTTGGCTTTGAAAAAGTCTTGAGATTTTCTTCGAGAGCATCTTGCCCAAGATCCTCGTAGGTCTCTTCAAGTCTCTCGGTCATCTCAAAGACCAAGTGCTCATGGCTATCTTCCACCTTGAGCGTGTACGGTCGCAAGCCATGGGGGCGGTCAAGAGCTTGCCCCTGACGGGTCACATGGTCCTCACGTGGATGCCCGCCATTTTTCCCATCCCCATGACGTGCGGAATTGGGACGGGATCATCCGTTACCCTTCGTAGTGAGTGGCGGATCGGAGAGCGACCCTTGCACTTCCCTTTAAGAGTCACCTTTGGAGGCGGCCCACCAAAGAGTGTGGATAAGACGGTAGTCCGAGCGGTCATGACTTTGGTATCCCAAGTATCTAACGACCCCTCTTCAAGGTTGTAGCTACAGTGCACGCTTGCCTTTTGACAACACCACGCAATTCATGCCCACTCTGTACCTCCCTCTGCTTTTTTTTTGGGTGAAGCACACACTCACAACTACGCGATGGTACTTGCTTTAAACCCTCTTTTCTCAACAAGTTCCAGTCCCTCTCTCTCTCTCTCTCTCTCTCTCTCTCTCTCTT
>SZWC01001712.1:199959-212625 GCA_023375785.1 Penium margaritaceum | reverse complement strand
CTCTCTCTCTCTCTCTCTCTCTTCCCCCCCCTCTCTCTCTCTCTCTCTCTATCTCTCTCTCTCTCACACTCTCATAGGTGGAGCTAAGTGCAAAATCCAAGGAGGAGGTTCCTCCACTCCTTTCGAGATTGACTCCCTTAGTTAAATGTGCAGTTCACAAGGAGGAGTTTCACTCACTCACTTCAAAACTCACACACGTATTCTTCAATTGTGTCTTTTCACAAGGAGGAGTTTAACTCACTCACTCTTAGAACTACCACACCAATCTCCTAGTCAAAGAGGAGATTTACTCACTTAATCTGAAAGGAGGTTCAAGAGGTGAGGAGCACAATCATGCAAAAACATTAATATCACCTAAACTAGCCACGGCCAAGCGGCACAATCATGTCTCTAATATCATAGAAAGAGATGTATCTTTCTAATACAAATCCAGCAAAAAAACGGCATGTCAATGGGAGCTTTCTTGTGGAAGCAATGATTTTTTTATGGTTTTGGCTCGGGTCCACCTCTCGTCCCGATTTTGGCTCCTCTTGGATGATGACGACCTCCACGGAGCGGGAAAACGTGGGCGGTGGCTCAGTTCGCCCTTCCCACGGCCTAGAAGTTGCTATTGCAGCAAGGGCCCTTGCTGTTGCCGCGGAGCTGGCTGCTGTCAAAGCTGGCTATCTTACCTCTCCGTCGGGGCCCATTTCGCGCGTCAGAGTGCTTCTGTGACCGTGTTTGCAGCTATATGCCAAGCGAGGGTGTAGAATCAAGATCTGTGGAGTTTGCAACCCTCGTTCGGGTCTCCTAGCGCGTCTCCCGTGGTAGAATCGTTGCGGTTGGCTCGACCGGGTCACGCCACGAGACAAGTGTGTGCTAGGGCTGCAAATGAAATACGACTGGCTCTGATGCCAATGTAGAAATCGGTGGAGTACGTCGCATTCAAAGGGAGGAGCTCTCGGTGTTTCAATCACAAAATGGTCACGGATGAGGTCGGATATGCCAACGATGCCCGTTAAGCAGACGGGTCTCACCGCGTCGCGTCTTCATAGGGCACAACTACCCCTTTCAAAGCTACGACGTACATTCGCGCACAAAGTTATGATTATGTCACAATCCTATCCGTTGTGACACCCACTTCATTTCGTGCTCTCTTTCCTTTTAGTCCACAGTCTTTTTTCTAGAACTTTCTTCATGTCGGTGGAATAATGTATAGGTTTGATAGAAATTCTCTCACGTGATTTCTACATATCGGTGTCTATAATGCATCTCTTTATAAAAGATGCATCACGACATCTCATTCGACATTTTGGGTCCTTCTCCTCGCAGACATCGGAATGCAACCTCAAGACCCCTTATGTCTTTTGAAACTACAACATGGATCCCAAACTTGACCGTGCTGTTTTGATTTGTGACGTTCCTGTCCACTTGTACAGTTTATTGTGACCACTCGGCCGTATCCATACTTCTGTAGATCCCTGATGTGGACCCTGGTGGTATCGGTGCGTCATCAGGTGGCGGACTACCACCTTGGAGCTGACCAACGACCGTTCCAGAGCTCTGGACGCTACCCGGGCTCTCCTGCACTTTTTCTGCATCGCATAGGAGTTTATCGGTGGAGTTGCCATGGGCCCGATTTGCATGTTTTTGCTTTGTGTGTCCACCATTTGATGCCAGATGCATGCATGTGACCAGTCGTAGTGTCCGGCTTTTGATCCTGCATGCCTAGGTCTAGACGACGTAGCGCTCTAACATGTGTGCACAGAGTTACGGCCAAAGTTGGCTTTTTGGGCCGGTTTTTGGACAGATCTTGCACTGCCGCGTGCGACACCCGCCTTGTGCCACGGCAGGTACTTATGCGATGAACCTTTTATTCGTCATTTCTCTCTACAAATGCTAATGAAGTGTTCTGACACTTTGCCTTGTGTCTCCTAGCCAGACCCTTGCCGTTATGTGCACGACTTGTGACTGTCATCACCGTCTGACCATGCACTGACGCCTAGTCGGTGGTAGTGTCGCTAGGAAGCTTCCACGCATCTTCTCATGGTATCAGAGCACTGAGACAGTTCTCACCGAGCTGCGCAGTAGAGATGTAGTAGAATGGAAACAGTTAGAGTCACCGCTGCAGCAGATCCATAGGGACCTATCGACGACGACAGCCCATCGCCATCGACGTCGCTCACCATCACCACGTGAGACTGCATTAGTAGCAGCCGCTAGCAGTAGGAGGCGACAACTGCGGTAGACTGCAGTCGTCAGCAGTTGCCGACATTGGCACATGCAGTTGTAGCAGCATTGAGCACTAGGAGCAACAGGGCAGCAACAGAGGCGGCAGCAGCGCGCGGTGGCAGTAGCACAGTAGCAGCACGCAGCGCCAATAACACAGCAACAACGCAACAGCAGTGGCAGTAACATCGCAGCAGCGGCTGCGGTAGCAGCGCGCGGCGGAGGCAGTAGCGTGAAGCACCAACCGCAACGCGCAGGTGCTGCCATGGCCATGCACGCAGTTGCCCGGCAGCCGCTCCGCACGCAGCCGCGCGGCTGCTGTTGTAGCTGACGCTACAGCAGCAACAACAACTAAGCGGAAGCTTTTGCACAGCTTCTGCGCAACTTCTGCACAGCTCTCACGCGGCTGCTGCGGAGCGGCCGCCTGCTTGCGCAGCAACCGCAAAGGTTGAAAAAAAAGGGGGAGCTGATGTCAGCAATTTTACTTGCTGACGTCATCAGGTCATGCTGACGTCATCAACTTCCTGCTGACATCAACACTTGCCTTAGTAAAATTTTTGGTCAGAGGGTCAAAAGTTGCTTGCGTTTCAACTCCTCAAGAAACGCTCACGTTTCTGCAATTCAACCACGTTGACGCCTCGGCCCATAATGAGCGGCGACATGGCTCCGTCCAGCGTCAAGGGAAAAAGGGTACTAGATCCCTCTTCTTCCTCCTCAGGGGTCATGAGCCCACGTTTGCAGGCTATTGAGGACCTGCGCAGCCAGTAGGACGAGATGTGTTACCTACACCAGGAGGAGAGTGACGCCATCCGTACACGCACCGAGCTTCTTCAAGGTCACTCCACGACTCCACGACAGACCTCTGAGGGAGCGGTCGGGATCGCACCCTCTACACAGCAGTCAGCAGTAGCACCAGAGACAGGAGCTGGAACCGACCCGCCACCTCTTGATCCTTGGGACGAGGATCCAGACATGCCCGGCATGGA
The DNA here is from genome assembly GCA_023375785.1 of Penium margaritaceum. Taxonomy (NCBI): domain Eukaryota; kingdom Viridiplantae; phylum Streptophyta; class Zygnematophyceae; order Desmidiales; family Peniaceae; genus Penium; species Penium margaritaceum. The sequence continues at coordinate 209,431 of SZWC01001712.1, read as the reverse complement.
GGGCGACTCCCTCGAGCGCAAGATTCGTGTGCTTCAGGAGCGTCTCCGCCAGACGAGCTCTTGTACCCCACACACATCTCGGTTTCCCGAGTTTTGATCGTCGCCTGACCTCCACCCGAGCGACATCCCTCTTCCCGACGTGTTTCCCATCCCTCGTCCTTCCCACCCTATGGTTGCTCTCCCTAGGGAGCGGCAACCTAAGGAATTTGAGACACCGCCCCCACTGCATGTCAGTGAGGACGGCTTTGACTGCTGGGAGATCCTCTTCCAGGTTTGGGTCACTTCAAGAGCGTGTGGCCCAACTACCACAGTCCGTATCAGACTACGGACCGAGTACAGGTGCTAATAGCGGCTAGGGCAATGCGCGGACTTCTCTACGCCATGCCGCGCGAGACCGTCATCGACTTCCGCTCGTTCCTTGGCGAGGCGGGCACAGGCACCGGCGCTGATCCACGTGGGGGCTGGGACCTAGCCTGATCCCTGCTTGCTGCAGAGACGCACGCCACCCGCGTCTCGCACATCCATGCCTTTCACTCCCTTTGTCAAGGGCTTGTTGAGCCTGCAGCTGACTATTGGCGACGCGCCATGCGCATTTACACGCGCCTTGGAACCTCAGGAGGTACGCTACTGTGGACGCTACGCACGATCATGCTCGGCGTTTGCCTTGAGCACACATACATCTTCACGAGGTATAGCGACACCGTGCTCAAGCCCTTTTTGGCATCACTGCAGCTTCTCACCTGGGCGCACCAGCTCTTCCTCCAGGTGACTTCCGCCCGTGAGGCAGCCGTGGCTGATCAGGAGACCTCCATTGCTGTAGCAGTCATAGCATCACCAACGACGCCCCTCCTACAGACTTCTTCTCCATCGAATGTCACGTCCTCCTCCTCCCCTTCCACCCCAATTACACCGACTCAGCCACAGGGTGTCGCAGCAGCAGCATAGGGAAAGAAGGGACAACGAAGGCGCGGCTCAGGCCAACAGCAGTCACAGCAGCAGCCGTCATCGAGCAGTAGCAGTGGACACTCTGTTCACTACTGCAAATGTGGAGGCGCCCATTGCTACATCGAGTGCCGGCAGCCGCTCGACTGAGCGCGGATTACTCGCGGGCTCCAGGCTGCGCACGCACTACAGTCTACGTCGAGCAGTACATACTCCGGGCGCGCAGCGGCCATGACCGCAACAGGTCCCGCTTCACCACAGGCGACCAGAGGTGACCTAGACCCACGTGACCGAACCATCGCCGAGCTCTGACACCTTCTGACGCTTCTCTTTGAGGGAGGTGCGATTGTGTTGTCACAGCCTGGTGGTTCACAGACTATCTATTCGTCTGTTCTCGTGGCTCGGGATGACTCGTGTGGGGGGGCACAGTCAGCATGTGATAACGATGGGCCTGACTCTATGGATTGGATTCATGTGTCTCACCTTTCTGCCCATCGTCGTTCTTCCCCACCTACTGCCCAGCGTCCATCTGAGGCCGAGTGTTCCATTGCCCGTTGTATAGTGGCGTCCTCTAGTCGTGATTCCAGTGGCACTTGGATCATCGATTCCGGTGCCACTCATCACATGACGTGTTGTTGTAGTGATTTTTTCGTTATCGGCCCTGTTGCGTATGTTCGTTCCGTCCACACATGCTCTGATCAATCCTTGCCAGTCCAGGGTTTTGGGGTCGTATGTTTCGATTGTCCGTCTCGCCCCCTATATCTTTTTGAGGTGCTATTTGTGCCTGATCTTGAGCTCAGTTTGCTTTCTGTATGTGCTTGCACGCTGATGGGACTTTCTGTGGAGCACACTGCAGAGTCCGCGACTGTGACTACTATAGACACTCGTAGCATTGTTCTTCATGCCTCTGTTGTAGATGACATGTATCGTGTCTCCCGGAGTTCTGCTCCTTGCTCCCCCTCCCCTTCCGCTCGTGTTTTTGTCACTAGTGTTCTGTCTCCTGAACACTAGGGATTGCTTCATCGCCGCCTGTGTCATGTACGCTCCGACACTATGTCGAAGCTCATTTGGACACAGCCCGCCCTCGGTCTTGACGAGGCTTCTTTCGAGGAGCCACCCAAGACCGATTGTCTCTTCTGCGCTCATGGTAAGATGCATCGTTGCACCTACCCTGACTACCGTTCATGCGCACTTCGCCCTCTCAAGTTAGTCCATTTGGACCTTCTTGGCCCCCTTTTTGTCGAGTCTCTATCCGATCGGGGTCGATACGTTCTGACCCTAATTGATGACTTAACCCGGATACGGTGGATCTACAGCCTGCGCCAGAAGAGTGACGCCGCTCTCGCGGTTCGCCTCTGGCTAGTGATGGCTGAGCGTCAGTCCCGCCACACACTGCACACCTTCCGCTCGGATCGCGGGGGCAGAATTCTTGGCGAGATGGACAGGTTTTTTTCCAAGCACGGGATTTTTCACCATGTCTCCGCTCCTGCTACTCCTCAGCAGAACGGTGTTTTTGAGCGCTAGAACCGCACCATGGAGGATGTCGTTCGCGCTATGAAGTCAGAGTGCGGTCTTACGGAGTCCTTTGCTTTTGAAGGCTTTGCCCACATGACTTGGGTCTGGAACCGCCTCCCGCACAGTCCTCTTCCGGACCACGTCACACCGTATGAGCTGTGGTTTGACCACCCTGCTGACGTGCAACTCGCTCGCGTTTGGGGATCCTTGGCTTTTGTGTGGTACACCGAGGACCAGTAGGGGTCCAAGGTCACACCGCGGGGTTGCTTGTGTGCCTTCGTCGACATCTCCCCACAGTCAAAGGCATGGCATTTTTGGGACCCTACTCGTCAGCGCATTGTTGAGTCACGCGACGTGCTCTTCTTTGAGTCCCTCACCTATCGTGATCTGACTTCGATCACGTCGCTGTCCGTCACACACGTTCCTACGTATGAGGTTTCTCAACGGATGGGGGAGTCTGTGCTTGCAACCACCGCTCGCCAGGCTGATGTGTCCGTTCAAGCTTCGTCCACTTCTCCGACTCTTGATGACCCAATGATCATCACTGTCGGTCCAGAGATCTCTCCATCCCCGCCGGCCTCTATCCTCGTCCCCTTGCACCCCACAGGTGCCCATGATCGTGTACCTGTGCGTACTCCCATGACTGTACCTGTGTCCGTCGGCACTCATGCCTCTGTGCGTGGACTTGCCTCACCTGCTCCTAATGTCACTCCGAGCACTGTGTCTCCCACACCCGCATCTTCTCGCACGGCATCTCCCTCAACCCTCTCCAGCTGCGATTGTGCCTGATCCTGAGCCTGATGTGCGCCCCTCAAGCCCGGGTTACTCCCGTGAGCTTGGCGGTCGTCTTCGACCATTGGACTCCAGAGTTCAGCGAGTCTGTGGTCCTGCACCCAGGCGTTGCGCTCGCAACATCGCAAGTGGTGATCCTGGCACAAAGGCCCTAGGCCTAAGTGTCCACATTGAGCACACAGAGGTGTATTGAGCGTGTCTCGTAGGGCACGACCTCGTCACTCGTGAGCTTCATATCCCTTGTGATGCAGCAGCCGATCTTGTGGTCGTCAGACCTAGCACTGAGGCGTGCGCTCTTGCCATACAGAGATCTCCCTCTATGGTGCCTGACCCGGGCACACTGAGGGAAGCTCTCTCGTCACAGAATGGTGACGCTTGGCGTGCTGCCTACAAGGATGAGCTTCGCGCCATCCAAGAGCACAAAGTTTATGAGCTAGTCGACCTTCCACCTAGGAGGAAGGCTATTCAGGTCAAGTGGGTATTTTGCAAGAAAGTGAAGCCAGATGGCTCACTGGAGCGCCACAAGGCTCGCTTGGTCGTTAATGGGTACTCTCAGATTGAGGGCATCAATTACACTGGCACCTTTACCCCTGTCAGCCGCATGACCCCAACTCGAGCTCTGTTCGGTGTAGTGGCTGAGCATGACTGGGAACTGCACCAGATGGATGTGAGCAATGTGTTCCTCCATGGCTCTCTGGATGAGGAGATTTATGTGGCTCAGCCACCAGGCTTTGAGGACAGTGACAAGGTCTGGTCCTTGTGCAAGTCCTTGTACGGCCTCCAGCAATCTCCTTGGTGTTGAAACCGGGAGATCACTGGCACCCTGACTCGTGCAGGACATGAAAAGAGCGAGGCAGATCCCTCTCTCTTCATCCGACGAACACCTGAGCGATTCACCGCCATCTTGGTCGATGTCAACGACCTTCTGATCGCGTCTCCTTCACTGGAGGCCTTGAAGGAGGCCAAGGCTGTCCTCCAGACTGCCTACAGGATGAAGGACCTTGGTCCTGCAGCGGTGTTTCTCGGCATGGAGATCGTGCGAAACCACAGACGTCGTACTTTACTATTGCATCAGGCCCGATACGCACGTGTTGTGGGGGTGCGCTTCAGCGACCTCCTGGACGCAGTACCCACGGCTTCCACACCTTTCATGCCTAATGGGCAGGATGCCCTGAAGGTGGATAGTCCCACACAGCTGGGGGAGACAGTGGATGTGACCCTGTACCTCCGTCTCATCGGATCTCTGATGTTCTTAGCCACTACCACACGTCCTGACATCACATTTGCCGTCAACCTCCTTGCCAAGTTTTCGCAGGCTCCACGCGCTAGAGCCCTTCACGCGGCTGTACGAGTGGTGCGGTACGTGGTCTCCACACCGTACCTCCGATTCTGCTTTCGCCGGCAGTGTTTGGTGGTCCTTTACGGCTACACCGACAGCGACTGGACCGGGAGCCCAGATGGACGCAGTCGCACCGATTATGTGTTTCTGCTCAATGGGACCGCTATGTCCTGGCACAGCGGGAAGCAGGGTTTCATTGCACGTAGCTCATCGGAGGCAGAGTACGTTGCTCTGGGTGCAAGGGCTGCTGAGGCAGTATGGCTGCAGCGCTTGTTCCTTGAGCTTGGCCAGTCAGTACCTGCCATTCTGCTTCGGTACGACAACCAAAGTGCTCTTCCCATTGCAGAGAACTCTGGTGTCTTTCATGCTCGCACGAAGCACATTGCGGTTGAGCATCACTTTGTGCGTCGATCTTGTGGAGCGACACGTAATCTCCGTCATTTGGGTTGGCATACACATGCAGCGTGCTGACTTCTTGACGAAGGCACTAGCACGCGGAAAATTCTTCGTGGCCATTCGTTCTGTTGGACTTCGCCCCTTGCTTGAGAGTGGTTGAGTGTAGGGTGTTTCTGTGTACGTGTCACATTTGTTCTTGCACTCGTTGTTGTACTCGTCTCAATGTTGTACGTATTTGGACATGCGTACCATTGGGTCATGGGGGAGTGATGTGATTTGTGACGTTCATGTGGGCCTGTACTGTTTACTGTGACCACTCGACTTGTGAAACATTCTAGGAAGCTTCCTAACACGCTTGCCACTGACTGGGCGTCAGTGCTCAGTCAGCTCGCAACGTCAACATAGGTCAGACGCGAAACGGCAAGGGTTTGGCTAGACGACACAACACAGTGTCAAATGTGCTTCCATTGATAAACACATGCAGAGAGATAACAAATGACAAGTCCACAGCATAAATACCTGCCGCGGCGCACGACAGGTGTCGCACGCGACAGTGTAAGGTCTGTCCTGAAACGAGCCCAAAAACATTGTTTTGGCCGTAGCTTTGCGCAGACAAATCAGAACGCTACGCCGTCTGAACCTAGAGATGCAGAATCTCAAGCCGGACGCTACGACTGGTCACATGCATACGTCCGGCACCGATCGGTGGACAGAAAATGCAAAACATGCAAATCGGGCTCAAGAGCCAGTCCACTGAGAAAACTCTAGCGTCTGCAGAAAAAGCGCAAAGCACCACGGCAAGCACCCAGGGCGTCGTGGCAGCTCTCTGGCAGCTGTAGGTGGATGGAGCCACTATTCATCGGTGCTCCGGTGCCAGCTGCGTCCGCATCAAGGATAGGCTGCAGAAAACCTGCAGTAGGTCCGAGACAGCGTCCACGACGCTGGGGCTGCCGTCGGTTAGCTCCGAGTGGGTGGTCCACCACCTGCCGACGCGTCGGTGTCTCTGGGGTCCGCATCCGGGACCATTTCATCGCGCTCTCCTGTACCGCTACTCTCCTTGACGTCGCTCGTGACAGGTGGAAGCCACACACACCAACACTCTCCCTGGCTGACACAACTGTCAACATAACGACGTCTGAGCGAAGGCAAGAGATGATGGCTCAGGCAACCAATCATAGCGAGTACTGATCAAGCATACCACAGCACAGGGTCTCCTCGTGAAAATGGTGCATCCCACCAAATGCCCGGGTCTCAACCATGCACGAAGTCAATCACACACCTACATGTCAAACATCATGCAAGAGAGACAGAGAAACAAGGTCTCCTCGTGACGCCGGAAAAATGACTCCGGGCGTCCGGGTCTCGACCACATCATGCATGGATCATACATAACACATGTAGGCAATGGGTTTCCACATCACACCGGTAGAACTCAACAGGTGCGCGAGTCTCGACAAGCATAACCTTGCAGGGATCATACATAACACATGGAGGCAATGGGTCTCCACATCACACCGGTGAAACTCACCAGGTGCGCGGGTCTCGACCAGCATAACCTCGACCATAGCATCGTGCCACTCCCTAAGTAACCTCGCTCTCCTCAAAAGGGTGTCAGACCAAAGTCCACACGCCAACACTGCCCCTGGGCTGTAGAGGCTGACAGTACAAGCAAAGCTGATGGCTGCTCCCAACACAATCCATGAGGAGGGAGCACGGCTCCTCCATGGCCACATACCCCTGCACAACAATAGCAAGGGTGACGACGATGCTGGTGGGATGTGCTCGTACAGAGCTTCACCCCGAAACGCTGTCGTTGCTGTCGACATTGTCGCTGTCATCGTCGTTGCTGTCGTATTCGTCACTATTGTCGTCATGTGCTGATGTGACTGGTGCTGCGCTAAGGGCCTCCTCCAAAACAATTGCCTGCTGTATGGACTCCAACCGCTGAGCTGCATATCGCCTCGCGGTCTCCGACAGTCAGTCGCGGAACGAATCTAACAGTGGACCTCTTTAGTGTGCGCATCGGCACGAGCGAGAGCCTCCTGTAGCCTCACGGTCTCACCCCGTAGGAAGGTGTGGAGCTACGCCTGCTCGTCGCACAAGTCGACGTCCTCTACGTCAGTCGTCGACTCAAGTACCGCTGGGCCATGAGGTGCTGGTAGAGCGGGAGCGCAAGACAATGAGTCGCCACGTAAGTCGTCTGGGGTTGTAGGAACGACTACTGCGAAGTCACCTGCTGCTCGTGACACACCTGTCGCTCGGCCGTCAGCTGCTGGCCAGACGTCGACATGTGTAGGTACAGCTACATCCGCAGTAACTTCGTAGTCATCGAAGGTGCGGTCGGTGCCGTGGTGCTCCTTGTGACCCCTGGTGCGCAGCCCATCATCCACATGCTGCTGGAGGTCAGCCTGTCTCAGATGTGCATCCTGTAGAGACCACTCAGCTGCCTCGAGACGCCTGTGTACATCCTCCAAACACTCCTCGACAGTTCGTCATCGGCTGGAACCGCCATGGTGTCAGCGACATCGGTCAGGGCAGCGAGGAGAGGGATGTCCGCAGCTCGCTCTGCATCCTCCATGTTGCACACGCGGACGTTTGCTGTCACCGAGGAGCCATCTCGTGCTCGTGCCGCGGCTACTGCAAATACGGCAGTGCACTGGGCCTCTATGTCTGTCACCGACTCCGTGTCTGACCAATCCCCCATGTACGACTCGTCGTCCTCACAAGGGGCGTCTGTCCCCTCCTGGCGGCCAGCCACATGCTCTAGCTGTCGAGCACTATCTTGTGCTGTCGTATGGTCATCGGTGAGCACTCCACCCCCCCCCACCGGCCGACGGACTGGGAAAAACCAGGAGGGAGGGGCGCACCAACCCCGCGACCGAAGATGAGGGAGATGGCTCTGCTGCAACTCCTTCCACCGCCATAGTAGCTGCTATCGTCCCGGCCATTGTCAGGGTATCAACAACCTCTGCTGCCTCTCCTACTCCCTCTGCCACATCCGCTACAATCTCCAACTCGATCTCTGAAGCTGACTCAGCGTCAGACCACTTCTCCTCGGACGAACATTCCTCCACCAACTAAGTGTGCCATAAGCCTCCGTTTGCTGCCTCAGTCCTCGGCTCCAAGGTAGTCGTCGTCGGACACTCCATCCCCCCCACGACAGACACACCGCCAGAAGGTGAAAGGGGGTAACACACCAATCCTGCAACCGGAGACGATGGAAGCGGCTCCTCGGTAACTTCCATCACTGCTGGTGATGCTGCTGTCGACACTGCTACTGCTTGCTGGGCATATCTAGCCTGTCGAGCCATCCGCTGTCTCGCTCGACGAGTGCGTGTATGAGGGGTGCCAGCAGAAGTGACGGCTAAGATAGCAACGGGGTCGGAGGTCGGGATGACACCGACTGACTCAAGGATAGAGCGGAGGGCGTCGGATGTGGAGCCGAGGTCCAGTGGCAAGGGACCGGCAGGTGACAACACTGTAGGAGGTGAGGATGGTGAGGAGGGAGACAGGGATGTCTGCAGCGGCATGGTGGCAACGGCCCGCTCAGAGAGTACATGGTCTGTGAGCTGTTGCACCATGCGCTTTAGACCCTGGAGCTCACCGTACAACACCGCCATAGCTCCACTGAGGGGTGCCACGGTATCAGCTGACAACGTCTCTGAGTCCGATGGTGAAGACGAAGGGCGGGACCGTATCCAAGGCGGTCGCCACAACGTAGGACGCTGGCGACACCGGCACCATCCATGGTGCCAATCCCCACAATAGTAGGCAAAGACGTTGGACGCCTGAGGCGTATGCCACGGCTGAAACTACCACTGTGGACGCGGCGCCTGCGACGTATGTAGAGCCGGTCCCAACCACGGCACTGGATGCGCTCCCTACCACGCCAGTCTACTCATCTCCGGAGCTCAGCGTGGGTGAGTGCACACGACACTTGCTATCGCTGGCACAAGGCCACAAGGGGAGGTGAGCGATCGAAGCACGATCACTCAGACATGCTGTGACACCGTCACGAGGACGGTCACCACCACGCTCATGGTGCGCTGTTGTGCGACTCAAGTGTGCGACCTCAAGTCGCCTTCGGTGCTCATTCTGCACCGGGTGCCGTCGTCAGCCGATGGCTGTGGCCTCAAGCCACTTTCGCAACTGCTGCTACGACTGTGACTCTCGCGGCGGATGCTGCTACAGCGGTTCCCGTCCTCAGACGACCGTGGTGGCCTCAACCCACACTTAAAAGGTAAAATGAATGAAAGAACACAAAAACTCCTCTTTTTTTTTGTGATGGTGCCACCTCCTCGGGTGCCCCCTTTGAGGTTGTTTGGGGTGCCCCACTCGAGGACCCCCCCCCCTTTCTATCCTCTCCCCCTCTTTTTTTTTTCGGTCTGGCTCGACCCTCGCGGCGAGCGCAGTGGAGGGGGAAGCTCGCTCCCCCCCTCGCGCGCAGCCGGCCGGAGGCCGCCTGTCGGCCTCCCCTGCCCCTCTCGG
>SZWC01001712.1:181445-192358 GCA_023375785.1 Penium margaritaceum | reverse complement strand
TCCTCCTCCTCCTCCTCCTCCTCCTCCTCGTTGTCATCGTCATCGTCATCGTTTTCGCTATCGTCGTATGCATCATCAACCTTCCCGGTGTCTCAGCGTGTTTCAGATCTGGCAGAGCTGCGTTCACGCCTGGAGAGGCGGGCTGTTGCTGCAGCTGCTGCTGCTGCTACCTCGTCTACGGCGCAAGCAACTTCAACTGTAGGCCCCGCTGGCGGACGGCATGAAAGCGACGGGGTCGATGGTGGTCCGGTTGAGCTGTCCAGCCCTGTTGCCCGTTCGGTGGATCATTTCCACATTAGGAGCCCCTCCATGCACAGTATGAGCTCCAGAAGTATCGGCTCTGTCATGCATGGCGGTAGCAGCAGAAGCAGAAGCAGCAGCAGCAGCAGCAGCAGCAGCAGCAGCGACAACGTTGGGGGCATCATGAGCAGCAGCCGACGCGAGCGGTTGGAAGGACTGGTGGCGCGGCAGCGTGAGCTCGAGCGCATCTCCTCGCTCATGGCCCTCATGCGGGACCTCCTGGACCGACGCCCCGCCAGCGCCGGCGACGGCGACGGCGACGGCGGCGGAGACGGGAGTCGGAGTGGTAGCGGCATTGACCAAGGTGTCGGCAACAGTGTAGGCAGCAGCAGCAGCAGCAGCAGCAGCATCAGCAGCATTGGGTATGGAGGGGCCGTGCGCAGTAGCTTTGGCAGCACCAGATTTGACGATGTTGGTGGAAGCGGCAGTAGCAGCAGGTTCAGTGGCGTGCACTTGGGCAGCAGCAGCAGTGGCAGCAGGATCACAGGCGGTGTATCGTCTGGCACTGTTGCCCTCGCAGGTAGTAGGGTCGGTGACAGTCGTTCTGGCAGTGGCAGCAGCAGCTATAGCAGCAACTACAGCAGCAGCTACAGCAACTACAGCAGCAGCTATAGCAGCGGCTACAGCAATTACAGCAGCAGCTATGGCAGCAACTACAGTAACTACAGCAGCACCTCTAGCAGCAGCAACGGCAGGAGCTATAGCAGCACTGACAGCAGCAGCAATTTCATCAGCCACATCACCAGCAATGGCAGCAGCCACAGCAGCGGCAATGGCAGCAGCTGCAGCAGCTTCGACTATGGCAGCAGCCTCAACTCGCATCACAGCGACAGCCACAGCCAGCCTGCCAGGATCGTCAGACGGTTGGCTCTGTCCAGCAACACCCACAGCGGCTCGTACAACAACTCGCACAACAGCTCGCACAATGGCACGCACAACGGTTTGCTCGCACACTCCCTGTCAACAGCCTCCGCCCACACCCTCCACAGGGATGCCGCCGTCGCCAGTTCCGTTGGGATGGGCCGTGAAATTGGAACCTGTGGTGGCACTGTCCGTCTCTCGTCCGCTTTCACCGTGCACCATGGAGAGGGCGCGGGCATCGGCAGGCCGTGGGAGGGGAGGGGAGGCGCGAGCACGCGTGTGCAGCAGGAGGAGCTGCATCCGCATGCGCTGCCCAGCAGCAGCAGCACCCTCACTTTCGATATGAGCACACTGGGCAGTTCAAGCAGCAGCAACGGCGGCTGCGGCGGCAGAGGCAATGGCAGTGGCAGCAGCAGCAGCAGCAGCAGCAGCATGACCTCCATTGTTGCCACTGGCACACCTGGCTACCCAGGAAGAGGTGAGTGCGCTGGTGCCAGTGCCATCACGTTCGAGAGACAGCCAGCTTCATCGGCCTCATGGCAGCAGCTGCGGCCACTGCAGCGGTTGCTGCCTCAGCAGCAGCAGCAGCAGCAGCAGCAGCGGTGGTGGCAGCGGCAGGTCAACAGCGAGCAGCACTGCTGCTATGAGGAGGTAGAAGCACTGGGGAGGGCAGACAATAGCTGGCGGGATGGACCAATTGGCAGTGGCAGTGCTGTTGCTGGTGTCGATCTGGACGTGGATGCGGATGGCGATGACGACGCGGATGTGGATGCGGATGTGGATGTGGATGCAGATGGCTGGCACGGCGGAGCGGGAGTCAGTGGAGGCACGAGCGGCGAGCTCTCTATCAGATCTGGCGCGCCAATGGGCGGCCGCCATGTCCGTATCGGCGGTGGCCTTGTTGTTTGCGGTGGTGTTGCTGGCGATGCTGGTGGTGGTGGTGGTGATGGTGGCAATGGCGGGGACGACGGCGCTTCACGTAGGGCTGCTGCTCCTGTGAGGAGCGGATTGGGGTACGGCGGCGGCGGCGTTCTCTCTCTGCAGGATAGAGAGAGGCGCGAGAGCATACGACAGAGCCTGCTGCGGATTGGGCTCCAAGCGGGCCCTGGCCGCTCAAACCATGTCAGCAGGGTTGGGATGAGCAGCAGCAACAGCAACAGCGGCACCACCACTACCGGCAGCAGCAGCACCGCCTCCACCACCAACACCACCGCCACCTGCAGCGTCAACACCAGCACCAGCAGAGGTGGCGGCGGTGGCGGCGGCGGCAGCGGTGGTGGCAGCAGCAGCAGTGACAGTTGCAGCGACAGCAACAGCAGAGGGTTCTAGCCGAAGCAGGGCAACCACCACCGGCAGTGCTGCGAATACTTGTGGTGCTTGTGAGGCATGAACCGGTTGGCGTAGAAGCAACAGATGAGTGAGCTTGCACGCCTGCTGCCTTTCCTCCCTCCCTCTTGCTCTCCTTGACCAGTGAATCTAGCAGAGGGGATGCACATGTGTGTGAAGATGTGTGTGACAGCGCATTGGACAAACCAGCCAGTCTTGGAGGGACTGGCGAGATGCAAGGTGCATTTGGTAATACCAAACGTTGGAAGTTGCCGGAGTAGGGCTTGTGGCATTTGCTGTGATCTTCCTGTCCCAGTTCTCCTAGTGCCCTCGTGATGCAAGAAGTTGCCGGAAGTTGCCGGAAGTTGCCGGAAGTTGCCGGAGTAGGTCGATGTGATCTCTTGGTTCCAACAACGTGGGGACTGTTTCAGACCATAGAGGGCCTTGAGCAAGCGCCATACCCGGTTTGTTCCATCTGAGAAGCTGGGTGGCTGTACCATGTAGATCTCCTTGTCCGAACTACCGTGGAGGAAGGCATTGTTGACATCCATGTGCTCAAGCTCCCAGTCATGCTGGGCAACCAGACTCAGGAGAGCCCTGGCTGTGGTATAGCGACCAACCGGGGCGAAGGTCTCGTCAAAGTCTACACCGGGGATCCAAGAAAAACCCTTTGCGGTGAGACGAGCCTTGTACCGTTGAACTGTGTTGTCAGGACTCAGGTTGCGACGATGTACCCATTTGGCAGCAACTGCCTTGCGACCCGGTGGGAGGTCAACAAGCTCGTACACACCATGCTCAGACAGTGCATCAAGCTCAGTCTTCATGGCCTGCTCTCAGAACAAGGAATCTGAGGCTGTGCGTGCTGCATGCACAGTCAGGGGCTCGGGGGGCAGCGGGGAGAGCCCAGCAGCAGCAGAGCACGATGCAACATACCCAGCTACAGATGAGGAGAGAGCTGAGTGGAACTCTTCCTCGATAAGCGAGTAGCCAAGTGCAGTGTTGGGGTGCATTACAGACGCTGTAGTGGACAGAGTAGAGGTAGCCAGGCCGGGGGCGCGAAGACCAGGGTCACCAGAGACCATGGGTTGAGAGTGAGAGGGGAGTGCCCGGAGGCACCCACCACGAGTGTAGGGTGATACCGGTGGGATGGATGGCACACGCACGGAGGAGAAGGGAGCAGTAGGGTGCTGCTGCACAAACGGAGGTGGTGAGGCCACAGGGTCAGACGGCCGGGAGAGAGATGGTAGCGGGGACATGGCGCCAGTTGGAGGAACACAGGAGGAGACAGAGGGTACAAGAGAGACAGAGGGCTCAAGAGAGAGCAACAGGAGAGACGGGAGACTGGCAGGGAGAAGGCGAGGGCAAAGAAGCTGAGGAAGCGTAAGGAGAAGAAGACAGAGATGGAGAACTTCGTTCTGTCAATCAGGCAAGAGAGGGTGGCGATGGACGCACAGAGGGGAGAATAGGAGGCCCAGAGGACTGAGGACCACCCCCACCCCGAGAAGGCGGAGAGAGGGACCCACCAAAGTGGGGAGAATCACGCTAAAATAGGTGTTCAAAGAAGAAGGCGTCACGAGATTCAATGACACGGCACCAGGATAGATCCTAAAAGCGCCACGCTTTAGAGAAGGGAGAAATGCCTAGAAAGAGGTAGAGCTGACCACGAGGATACTACTTTCCATCGTGTTGGTCCAAGGGAACCCAAACAGAGGCAAGACACCCCTAGACACGGGTAAGGCGGAGGTCAGCACGTTGACCAGTCTAGCGTGGGGAAGGGGGTGACAGAGTGGAGAAAGGGGCTATGAGGGACACGGTTCCAGACCCAAATCATGTAGGACATGGCCTCAAAGGCAAAGAGAGGGGATTGCCCGGAGGCAGAGAGGAGAGAGTGAACACCATCAGCGAGAGTGCAGTTCCAACGCTCAGAGACACCATTTTGTCAGGGGGTGTAGGGGGCAGAAGATTCAACCCGGACACCACGCGATTCAAGGAAACGAGAAGTAGGACCAAAGAACTCACCACCGCAGTCGCTGCAAAACACACGCAAAGGCTGAAGACAGGCACACTCAGCCTGCGGGAGCCACGACTCAAGGACATCAGTGACATCACTTTTGTGGCGAAGGGCAAAGATCCAATGGTAACGAGAGAAGTCGTCGGTCAAGCACAGGACGTAATGGCCAAGGTCACCAATGAAATCATGGGGCAAAGGACCCATGAAGTCAGCGTGCACCAGATCGAGAGGGTGAGCGGTAGTGGACTCAGAGGTGGAGAAAGGGGACCGGTGCATTTTCCCACTGGCACAGTCAAGACAGGTGGTCGTACAGGGTGGAGCGAATGTGGCAGGGTCAAGGCCAAGGGTATGCCGAAGGCGAACAAGGCGCTTGATGGCAGTAGTGTGAATGTGGCAGAGACAGCGATGCAGGAGGTCGACGTGTTTGGGAGACAGGGACAGAGCGACGTGAACAAGGGCAGAAGCAGCGGAAGACGAGGGCAACATGAGCGGAACACGGAACAGGCAATCACACCGCATGCCACAAAGAACAACACGGCCAGACGAGCACAGAGAGATAGAGGCAAGGCCACCGCTGGAGGAGAAGTCCATGCCCTGGTCGTCAAGGGTGGTCACGGAGAGAAGGGTGACCTCAAGAGCAGGCACGTACAACACGTCAGGAACGTACACAGTGCCACCAGGAGTGACAAAGCGGACAACACCAACACCTTAAACAGGGAGCAGTTGGCCGGAGCCTGTGCACACGGAGCGAACAGACTGAACGGGACCAAGGGACACAAAGGAGGAGCAACAGGAGGTCATGTGATGTGTGGCCCTGGAGTCAATGATCAAGAGGCCAGGCGAGGCACGAGTGGAGGGGAGAACAAGACAGACAGCGACGGTGCCATGGGCAGATGGAGAGGGCATGCAACCAAGACGAGTGGGGAAAGTGTGCAACTACCAATCTTCAATCTAGGCACAATCATCAGGCAAGTCCCCCTGAACACGACCAGAGGAGGCACCACGAAGAGTGACCTCAGACTCACAAACAGACACACGTGACTGGCCACTCACACTCTCACCTCTTTGAGAGCGAAGGTGAAGGAGCTCTGCCAGCCAACGCTCAAGGGTACGCTCTTCGTCTCGGCGATCACAGGAGCATTCCGAGGAACAGTCTGAGGAGCGGTCATAGAAGTTCGCATCGTCACGAGCCTAGTGTGGCATGTGGTAGTGAGAGGACGGGATACCGTAGTGTAGAAGGTCAGATGGAGGAGGAATCCAGCCCCAAAGGCTAGGAGATGGAGGCCTTGGTTGAAGGGGGGCAAGCCTGGTGTAGAGTGCTGAGGCAGAGGATGACGTTGAGGACGATGCGATTGTCACGACAACAGCGGCAGAGGAGGCGGCGGCACCGGTGCGGGCCCAGTGGGCGCGCATGGAGGAGGCCATGCGGGACATCTTTGTGCAGAGTGGCCAGAGGCACCACAGTTCCAACAGGTGACGTCAGCAGTAGTGGGAGTGGAGTTCTTGCCACCGCAGCCACCCCCACGGCCTTTGCCCACACGGCCGCCACCACGGCCTGACCCACCAACCCCCTCCCGAGAGGCACACTAAGTGGAGTGTGATGTTGCCTACGAAGAGGAGGAGGAAGAGGAAGTAGAGGCAGAGGAGAAAGAGGAGGAGGTGGTGACAGAAGCCAATGCAACACAATGCATGCGCTTGTTCTGCAAGGCATTCCACCAGTGGGTGAGGCGCGAAGCAGTGAAGTCAAAGGGAGGGCCGGTTCCGGGTGGGGAATCATCAGGAACAGGTTCAGATGCAAGACGCTCAATTTCCGCCTGAGACACGTGCAGGTACGGGTCAGAAAACTCAGGAATGAGGCCAGCAACGATGGACAAGCGCGCTAAGAGGGGACCGGGGGCAGCCTTGCCAAAGGTCACGGAGCAAGTGCAGACTACGCGCCCAATACTCATGTGCAGTCTCATCAATGTGCATCTGCAATTTGTTGAACTGAATAGTGAGCGCACTCTGGGCGGTGTGCTCAGTCACTGTTTTGCGGGGGCGGATAAGAGCGTAAGCGCCGACGGGATCAGCAGGGTTGCCGCAGGAGGGGTCCGTGTTGTACATACTAATTCTCAGGGCTAGCATTGATGAGTGCCTGCGCAGCGCAAGTGGCCTCTGAAGGCTGTGACACAAACGGCGGCTTGGCAGGAGAGTAGTATTCCCAAAGGAGCTCCCCCTGGGCCCATGCGCTGAAGCGGGTCTCCCAGGATGTGAACGTGAGCTTAGGTGTGAATTGTGGTGGTGGCGTTTCAAAGTCTTTCTAGTGAGCTGGGAGTAGAGCACGGGCAAAGGCTGCTGCTGAGAGAGAGGGAGAAGAGGAGTTTGCATCTGCACCATGAGGAGGAGCGGATGAGTCTGTTGAGCCAGACTCTGCGATAGGAAGGACTGCAGCAAGGGCTAGAATAGAACGCAGTCACTCAATACCTAAGGTGGCCACTGTAGACGCTAGCTCGTGCTTTGCTTCTTACCCCTGATGAAACTCATCCTCAGCTTTGCGACGCTCTGCTTGCGCCTCACTAAGAGCGTCCTGAAGGGCCTCTATAGTCTCTTCCAGTCTAGGCATGATGAGAGAGAGGAACTATGAGTACAGGTGGAGTGAGAGGAGACTACAAAGGGGGTGCAAGAGAGTGCAACGTGTCCCTGTGGAATGCAGTGCTCACCGAGTTGGTGACGCGGAAGAAGAGTGAAGAGCGGCCGGAAAACAGCTATGGCTGAGGAGGACAGAACCAACGTCCAACCTACGACCGCCACCGTGAGACACAGGAGCCCCATAGCGGTGCCTCCAGTAACTTTTGCGGAGGCCGATGCCACCAGAACGCCGGTGGTGATGTGTGGTGTGGTATCACGAGGAGCACCAGTGGGCGTCAGCACTGCTGCGGTGGTGGATGCTCGAATGGAGCCGACGGTGCTAGAGGTAGCGTCTACTACTGTGGAGGCTGTCGTGGCAATAGATGTTGCTGCACTGTGATCTGGGCAGCAACGTTTGCAGCGGCAGCTGCAAGTAGGGTGAGAGAGGCAGCTATCTATGCGTATGCCTCAACTACTCGGCCAATGGATGTCTGCGTGGGAGCACGGCAGGCCCTAGCCGTTGCTGCAAAAGTGGCCGCGGCACCATCAGCTGCGTCAAGGATAACTCCTGCTAGACCAATAGAGTCGATGTGCACTGGAAGAACGGGAATGACGCTGGGCACCTCGGGTGCAGAGGACGCCTTGGCTGATCCTGCTACGGTAGCAGGGGGAGCCGGAGTAAGTGCAACTAAGGGTTTGGAAGACTGAGAACTGTTGGAAGGTTGCATCCTAGGTGACGACGGCGGTGGTGGTGGGAGGTCGTCTAGAGTATAGACCTGACGATCTATCTCCTCCCATTCACGCTCAGCTGTTGCGTCAACTTCTTCTTGCTAGTACGTATGATCCTTGCGCACACACAGAGGGGTGTCGTCATTGTCAACCAGTGTGGAGGCTGACTGGGTTGCTGTCATAGCCGAGAGAGGCGCACCGGCTACAGCCGGCTTCTGCGGGTTAGGGATGCGACCTGCGCACCTACTTTGAAGAAGGTAGCTACTGGTAGAGAGTAGTGAACAGCATTCGAGAGCGCAGCAGAGAGCGCTGCAGCGTGCAAGAGGGTAGCCACAAGAGCGCAAGATGCTGCAATGAGGTGGAGATCCACCAGGAGAGGAGGCGGCGCACAGAATGGCGCCAGCGGGTGTTGACGGCGGCGGCTTAGGACTGCTACTGGGGGATTGAGAATGAGCACAGCAACACTCCCAGGTGTTTTTGTGTGGTGCCGAAGAACCGGCCAGCTGTGCAGATGTGCAGCCAAGGTGCCGAAGAGTAAGGCACGGGGCAAGAGAGCCGCGTGTGTGTGTCGCATCAAAGCTAACGGGCCAGGATCGACGAGCTATGGGAGTGGATCCTCATGGCTCTGATAACACTAGTTACTAGGAAATTACTTGGTTAACCTATGTATGGTGGGGCAGGTGAGCACAACGACCAGTGTAGCGTAAGACACGCCATGCATGGGGTAACTTTTGTTAGGAAGGTGCACTCAACCAAGACAGAGGAAGGGTGAGAGAGCGTGCGAGGTTAGGACCGGTGAGCACACACCCACCACATGCACCAAGCTCGGGTGAGCAAGTGCCGCCACCCGGGGGTCGCGCCCGACCACTTGGAATAACCGAGGGCGGCTGCTCACTGATGCACGGCCAAGACCGGCATGGTGGCCCCCGAAGGATCAGCACCCGAGAAATATGCATCTCCCCCAGCACATGAAAGGCAAGAGAACATAATGCAGGGCACCGCAGTGAGAATGTACGGCCCCTAACATCTACCGCACCTCAGAATCATAGAGAATCATGGAGATTCATGCAACGGCCACACTTGTGCGACAAGCCACTCCAGGTTCAAGCAGCAGCAGCGGCTTGAGGGCATCAATTCCTCCAGTCAGAGCAAGCACGCCTGATGCTTCCTCATGTAGGGCCATTGCCACTTGATCTCTACATGTGTGTGCATAGTGTGGGAGGCAAGAGGGCATAGAGTTGTGAGTGGCCAGCGAACTTCAACAAAATGGACGTCAGCAGTGACCCAGAGCTTCCAGACTTAGATTTTAGAGCAGCAGACTGAGGGGGCAGCAGACTTGAGCAACGAGCGTGGAAACCCGCACGTTGCATCAACAACGCTACTGCCCCAACCTGCTGCCTAGCGTTGCCATTCAGGCATCGGAGCTAGAGCGTAGTAGCAACAGCTGAAGGCTGGCGTACACGTGCGAGACAACACCGGCGAGACAACACCGGCAGACCCCCATACGCGCCATTGTACGAGAAATGCTGCCGAAAATTTTCCGGCAGCATCGACCCGCCTGGTGGCGGCGTCAGGTTTTTTCCCACGGCCACTGGGCCAAGGGAAATGCTGCCAGATTTTTCTAGTAGCACTGACCCCCACTCATGACGCGAGGAGGTGAGCGGCAGGCCGCGTCCTGTTGGTTTTTGCACATCTCTCATTGTGCTCTGTTGTGTCCTCCCGGCTTGTGTACATCGGCGTGCAGATGACTGACGGCGAGACTCGACGCTGATGGAGTGTCGTCCGGTGGAGCTGACGCGCGCTGAGGACTTCTCGCAGTTCGCTGGAGCCTCCTCTCTCAGGCGACGCGCTCAGCTCCATCGGCAGGCCTCCTCGGCGGTCGTGCTGCCGGCGGTCATTGACACCGCATTTGCTGCTTGCATGCGTTCCAGCGCATTCCATTGCGTCTGCATCGTCATGCACTGCCTAGGGTCCCAGTTGCATGTTGCATGGCCCTGTGTGGCAGCATAAACCGTTGTGGGCATTATCTGGGTTTAGGCTGCCATAACTCCTCGCTACTATTTTTCTAGCAGATTCTGACCGCACGGCTGCGTTCGCAGCGGCGGTATTATGGTATGGTCCAGTTTTCAGGCAAAACGGACGACGCCCGGGTTTTGGGCTGTCGGCTGTCTGGCAGGCCTCACCGAGAAAACCTGCCAGCCTGAACTGAGCTATTTTCTGATTGGCTGTTGAACTGAGTAACAAGCTCTACAGAGCTGGGGGGGGCCTAGAACTTGGAGGGGTCTCCCATTGTTGTTTATTGTTCATTCCTATTCAGTCACTTACAGTTTTCAGCTGTTTTCTGGCGCTAACACTGGCGCGCGCGTTTCTGAGTAACAAACCCAGAGCTTCCAGACTTAGACTCTAGAGCAGCAGACTGAGGGGGCAGCTGACTTAAGCAACGAGCGTGGAAGCCCGCACGCTGCATCAACAACGCTGCTGCCCCAACCTGCTGCCTAGGCTATTCCTTTTTGGTATCAGAGCCAGAGCGTAGCAGCAGCAGCAGAAGACTGACGAACAGGTGCCAGACAACGCCGGCGGACCTCCATACGCGCCAGTGCAGGGGAAATGCTGCCGGATTTTTTCCGGCAGCATTGAACCGCCTGGTGGCGGCGTCAGATTTTTTCCCACGGCCACTGGGCCAGGGGAAATGCTGCCGAAATTTTTTCGGCAGCACTGACCCCCACGCGTGACGCGAGGAGGTGAGCGGCAGGCGGCGTCTGACGTCTGCGGGCGACGACGCAAGCGGCGACCGTCACCCAGGTGCAGTGACTGGCACCGCCAGCAGCAGCAGGCGGCAACAGCAGCTCGCAGCAGCACGCAGCAGCAGCAGCTAGCGGCAGCAGCAGCAGCAGCTCACGGCAGCGGCAGCAGCAGCGCACAGCAGCGGCAGCAGCGTGCAGCAGCAGCAGCTGCGGGCAGCAGCAGCCCGCAGCAGCAGCCCGCAGCGGCAGCAGGCAGCAGCGGCAGCGGCAGCGGCAGCCGACAGCAGCGGCAGCGGCAGCAGGCAGCAGCCGCAGCTCGCAGCAGCTGCAGCAGC
>SZWC01001712.1:157074-169367 GCA_023375785.1 Penium margaritaceum | reverse complement strand
ATAGAGAGAGAGAGAGAGAGAGAGAGAGAGAGGGAGAGAGAGAGAGAGAGAGAGAAAGAGGGGGGAGAGAGGGAGGGAGGAAGAGAGAGAGAGAGAGAGAGAGAGAGAGAGAGGGAGAGAGAGAGAGAGAGAGAGAAAGAGGGGGGAGAGAGGGAGGGAGGAAGAGAGAGAGAGAGAGAGAGAGAGAGAGAGAGAGATCTAGTAGTGCTGGTACCGTTATGTGACTTTTGTATCCCCTCGGTTGCACCCGTAGGAGTATCAATAATTGGTCGTCCTCGTATCCCTTGTCAAGCTTTGCGATCATAGGAACCCTCATCTGTGATGATGAGAGCCATGTAGAAGGTTGATCGGTCGATGCACACTGTTTTGAATGTACAAGATATTCACCGTCCACTCTTATCCTTCTTCGTTTCGTGACTTCTCATTTTTCTCTACAACTTCCCTTCCTTTTTTGCATGTTGCTGCCGTTTTTGATAGTTGCGTGAGATGTGCCCCGACTTCTCACAAGTCCAACATAATCGTTGATTGCGTTGATCGAAAGTGTCAATGTCCAGTGGAGACATGGTTGCCAACAACGAGGACTTTTCTCTACCATGATATGGATTGTGGTCTTCAGAAAGCCACCCGTTGTAATCGTCATTATGGATGCGATCAGCTTCTGCGATCATTCATAGAAGGAAGTCCTCCATGTCGAATATGGCGATTGTTTGTTTTATGTCATGCTTGAGGCCGTTGCTGTAGTAGAAACATAGTTTTTCTGGGCAGGACCACTGCAATGATGATTTCACGAAAACGACGTGTATACACTACCACGTTGGACTGTCGACGTAGACGTTTCATCTTGAACTATGTGTCAGACTTCTTGTTCATATTCCAAAGCGTGCGATTATGGCACATGCAAAGTCCATCCAGATTTCTCATGGAGTGAGTGAGTCGTGCGAGGGTGGATTGATCAGCTCGGGCGGTAGAATGCCTGTTGTTGATGATCTTTGAGAGGTTATGTGAGCTGTTGATCTGACTCTACAAGTCTCCTGCTGCCATTGGATGGTCTTCAGAGTGGAGTACCAAATCAAAGCCGTGCCATGCAGAAGCGAGGCATCGGGGTTCATTTTCTTCCATTCGTGGTTGATCGTAGAAGCCGTGAAGTACACCTCCAGATTCGTCGGTCACATGCAAACTGTCGGTCTTTTGGAGTTTGTAGGATTGAATGACTCTGGAAGTGCCGGTCATGTTTGTGGCTTGCTAAAGACTTCGAGATTTCTCTCGGAGCTCCTCCATTGTTGTGTTGAGTTGTTGGAGCAGATGGGTGTTGAGGATCTGGAGTCCCGAAAACTTTTGGTACATGTCCTCATTGATGAGAGCTTGTCGGTTGGTGCCTCACATCGTGCCAGGTGTTTTCCTGGCCGCCTGCGACTGAGGCGAAGGGTTGCCTGGGGGGGTCGTCAGTGCTATTGCTGCTCGACGCCGGGTGTGCTTGTTTCGTACATCATTATTGTCAAGAGGTCTGTGAACTTCTAAAGGATGGAGTTGCACTAGAAACTCTGTCACGGTTTTTTCTTTGAAGTAAATGCGTCAGCTGTCCCACTAGTGGCGCTGCGCTTTGATACCAAGTGTTCCGCTGAGCCAAACATGGATAGTTCACAAGCACGAGGTGCGCAGAAAACAGTGATTCGAGGAATTGGGTCATTTGGATTATTTGGTGTTAGTAGCAAGTGTGCTTCAACAACAAGTATCAAACAGGTCGAGCACATTCTTACAAATGCGCAAACACAATAATGCATACGTTGGTTCTTGGGCACTCGAGTCGAGGGAGGCATGCAACTTGATGTCGTGTGTGGTCGCTTAGAGAATCTCTGTTGAGGGGAGTTTTGAGATTATTGAGGTCGTCTTTACAGAATTCCAGCGCCGTGTAGAAGTCCACCAAGAATTATCGAAAAAGCGATGCGGTTCGCAAAACTTCTTCCGACCCCCCTGTTGTGATTTGTGACGTTCCCGTCGACTTGTACAGTTTACTCTGACCACTCGGCCGTGTCCA
Source organism: Penium margaritaceum (assembly GCA_023375785.1). NCBI lineage: Eukaryota > Viridiplantae > Streptophyta > Zygnematophyceae > Desmidiales > Peniaceae > Penium > Penium margaritaceum. The sequence continues at coordinate 167,332 of SZWC01001712.1, read as the reverse complement.
TGCTCGTGCAGATCCCTGATGCGGACCCAGTTGGCACCAGGCCTTCATCTGGGGGTGGACTACCTGCTTGGAGCTGATCGACGGTCGCCCCAGAGTCCTGGATGATATCTGGGACCTTCTACAGTTTTTCTACAGCTTGTAGGATTTTCTTGGTGGACTGGCCGTGGGCCCAATTTGCATTTCTTTGCATTGTGTGTCCACCGTTTTTTGCCGGATGCATGCATGTGACCAGTCGTAGCGTCCGGCTTGAGATTCTGCATGTGTAGGTTCAGACGGCGTAGCGTTTTGACTTGTCTACGCTCAGTTACGGCCAAGAAAATGGTTTTGGGCCAGTTTTAGGACAGACCTTGCACTGCTGCGTGCGACACCCGCCGTGCACCGCGGCAGGCAATTATGCCATGGACCTGCTATTTTTCATTTCTCATATATGGTTGATGGCGGGCCAATCACGCACTGGGTTTTGAGTGCGCTCTAGTAGTGCGCTTGCACTAGGCAAGGGCACTGAAATCCTAGTGTACTCAAAATGTGTATGTACACATCGAGTATGTACATACACGAGCCCCACGTACCACCCCCCGATAGGGGTGGAGGTCTAGTTTTCCAAAGAGGACAAAATCACGCACTGAGTGCGTGATCAGTGTACTTTTGTGTGGGGAACAAGCGCACTGCCCTCATACACTAGCCCCACACACAGGACCCCCCCCATAGGGGAGGAGGTCCAGTTTTCCATAGAGGAAAAAATCACGCACTGAGTGCGTGATCGGTGTACTTTTGTGTGTAGAACGAGCGCACTGGCCTCATACACTAGCCCCACGCACTGGACCCCCCCATAAAGGAGGAGGTCCATTTCTCCATAGAGGACAAAATCACGCACTGAGTGCGTGATCAGTGTACTTTTGTGTGGGGAAGGAGTGCACTGCCCTCATACACTAGCCCCACGCACTAGACCCCCCATAGGGGAGGGGATCCAGTTTTCCATGTAGGAAACAATCACGCACTGAGTGCGTGATCAATGTATTTTTATGTGGGGAACGAGCGCACTGCCCGTATACACTAGCCCCACACACTGGACCCCCTCCCATAGGGGAGGAGGTCCAGTTTTCCATAGAGGATAAAATCACGCGCTGAGTGCGTGATCAGTGTACTTTTGTGTGGGGAATGAGCGCACTGCCCTCATACACTAGCCCCACGCAGTGGACCCCCCCATAGGGGAGGGGGTCCAGTTTTCCATGTAGGACAAAATCACGCATTGAGTGCGTGATCAGTGTATTTTTGTGTGGGGAACGAGCGCACTGTCCTCATACACTAGCCCCACGCACTGGACCCCCCCATAGGGGAGGAGGTCCAGTTTTACATTGAGGACAAAATCACGCACTGAGTGCGTGATCAGTGTATTTTTGTATGGGGAACGAGCGCACTGCCCTCATACACTAGCCCCACGCACTAGATCCCCCCATAGGGGAGGGGATCCAGTTTTCCATATAGGACAAAATCACACACTGAGTACGTGATCAGTGTATTTTTGTGTGGGGAACAAGCGCACTACCCTCATACACTAGCCCCACACACTGGACCCCACCATAGGGTAGGAGGTCCAGTTTTCCATAGAGGACATAATCACGCACTGAGTACGTGATCAGTGTAATTTTGTGTGGAGAACGAGCGCACTGGCCTCATACACTAGCCCCACGCACTAGACCCCCCCCCATAGAGGGGGAGGTCCATTTCTCCATAGAGGACAAAATCACGCACTGAGTGCGTGATCAGTGTACTTTTGTGTGGGGAGTGAGCGCACTGCCCTCATACACTAGCCCCACGCACTAGACCCCCCATAGGGGAGGGGATCCAGTTTTCCATATAGGACAAAATCACGCACTGAGTGCGTGATCAGTGTATTTTTGGATGGGGAAGGAGAGCACTCCCCTCATACACTAGCCCCACGCACTAGACCCCCCCATAAGGGAGGGGATCTAGTTTTCCATATAGGAAAAAATCACGCACTGAGTGCGTGATCAGTGTATTTCCATATGGGGAACGAGTGCACTGCCCGTATACACTAGCCCCACGCACTGGACCCCCCCATAGGGGAGGAGGTCCAGTTTGCAATAGAGGATAAAATCACGCACTGAGTGCGTGATCAGTGTACTTTTGTGTGGGGAATGAGCGCACTACTCTCATACACTAGCCCCACGCACTGGACCCCCCCATAGGGAAGGGGGTCCAGTTTTCCATATAGGACAAAATTACGCACTGAGTGCGTGATCAGTGTACTTTTGTGTGGGGAATGAGCGCACTACTCTCATACACTAGCCCCACGCACTGGACCCCCCCATAGGGAAGGGGGTCCAGTTTTCCATATAGGACAAAATTACGCACTGAGTGCGTGATCAGTGTATTTTTGTGTGGGGAATGAGCGCACTGTCCTCATACACTAGCCCCACGCACTGGACATCCCCATAGGGGAGGAGGTCCAGTTTTCCATAGAGGAAAAAATCACGCACTGAGTGCGTGATCGGTGTACTTTTGTGTGTAGAACGAGCGCACTGGCCTCATACACTAGCCCCACGCACTGGACCCCCCCATAGGGAAGGGGGTCCAGTTTTCCATATAGGACAAAATTACGCACTGAGTGCGTGATCAGTGTATTTTTGTGTGGGGAATGAGCGCACTGTCCTCATACACTAGCCCCACGCACTGGACATCCCCATAGGGGAGGAGGTCCAGTTTTCCATAAAGGATACAATCACGCACTAGACAGGTGCACTTGAAAACCAGTGCAGAAAAATGCCCCCATTAACCATACCTCTCTGCAATTGCTATTTGAAGCATTCTGACACTCTGCCTTGTGTCCCCCAGCCAGACCCTTGCCGTTATGTGCACGACTTGTGACTGCCGTCACCATCTGACCAGGCACTGACGCCTAGTCAGCGGAAATAGTACTGGAAGCTTCCACGCATTTTCTCATGGTATCAAAGCAACGAGACTCCTCTCGCTCAGCTGCGCTGCAGAGATGCAGCACCGGCAGCAACAGTGAGAGTCACCGCCGCCGCCGTATCCTGGGACTTGTTGCAGCCGTTTTTTAACAACGACATCATCACTCAGTCCCCACCACCACATCAGGTGAGATGCGGCATTTACTAGCTCCTGCAATAGCAGCAGCAGTAGCACCACCGTGTGGCAGCAGCAGCCGTGTCTGGCTGCCAGCCTATACACAAAAAAAAGGAGAAGCAGCTCGCAGTAGCAGCTTGCGGCGGCGACTACGACCACTGACAACGCGCAGCGGCGGCAGTAGCTCGCAGCAGCGGCGACATCAGCAGCCGCGAGCAGCAACAACAGTGTAGCAGCAGCAGCGGAAGCAGCAGCAGCGCAGCAACAGCATTGCAGTAGCGCAGCTACAGCATTGCAGCTACTGCGCAGTTTCTGCGTAGCAGAAATTGCACGGCACTACGCAAGGTTGTGTGGCACTGCGCTGGCCTGCAAAACCCCTACGCAGTCGCAAGAAGGGGGTGACGAGGTTACCCCCACAGGTCACGTAGAGTTCGCGTGACCTTCCGTTAAAAAAAATCATCGCTGGCATAAAACATGCTACCAAAAAAAACGCTAGCTTTTTTCGCTGACGTAAGAAACGCTTCTGTCATCATTAGCTGTGCTGACGTCAGTAACTTTGGAGCCAAAAACATTATAAAAAAATCAACATTTTGACTCCTCCAGAAACGCTGTCGGTTTCTCGTTCGGAGCATTTTTTACTTTCGGCCCCATACATGGCTCCGACCAGTGACAAGAGCAAAGGACCATCAGATCCTTCTTCCTCCTCCTCCAGGGTCATGAGCCCACGCTCGCAAGCCATTGCAGACCTGCGGAGTCAGCAGGATGAGATACGTTGCCTACAGCAGCAGCGAATCGACGCCATCCGCATGCTCACTGATCTTCTTCAGAGTCAGTCCACGGCCCCATAGCACACCTCCCGGGGAGTCGGCGGTGTCACACCTTCTGTATAGCAGTCAGCATCTACATCGAGGAGAGCGGCAGGACAAGACCCGCCACTTCTTGATCCTTTGGAGGAGGACCCTGATATGCCAGGCATGGACGATGACACTCCCGAGAGGGAGATTTACGTACTTCAGGAGCGTCTTTGCCAGCTGTAGATGTGTTCCGGTTCCCCGTTCCCGGAGATCCGATCTTCGCCTGAGACATACCTCGGCGACTTTCCTCGTCTCGATGTCTTCCCCATCCCTCATCTTTCCCATCCTATGGTTGCTCGCCCTACGGAGCGGAAACCTAAGGACTTCGAGACACCGCCCCCACGATATGTCAGCGAGGACGTCTTTGACTGCTGGGAGACCCTTTTCCAGGTCTGGCCACTTCAGAGGGAGTTTGGCCCTACTACCATAGTCAATACCAGGTTACGGACTGTGCTCAGGTGCTGGCAGCGGCTTGGGTGATGCGCGGACTTCTTTACACCATGCCTCGCGAGACTGTCGTAGACTTTCACCCCTTCCTTGGAGAGGCCGGCATAGGCACGGGTGCTGACCCACGTTGGGACTGGGAGCTGGCATTGTCCATGCTTGCTGCAGAGACGCACGCCACCCGCGCGACTCACATCCGCACCTTCCACTCCCTTCGTCAGGGACCTGCCGAGCCCGCAGCCGCTTACCGGCGGCACGCCATGTGCATCTACACACGCCTTGGGATCGCATGAGGGACACAACTATGGGCGTTTCGCACGCTCATGATCGGAGTGCGTCTTGAGCATGCCGACATCTTCACGAGGTACAGCGATCCCGCGCTCGAGCCTTTCTCCACCTCCCATCAGCTTCTTCCTCGGGCGCATTAGCTTTTCCTCCAGGTGACATTCGCTCGTGAGGCGGTCGTCGCCCTACAGGAGAGTTCACTTGCTGCACTGGTCATCGCGTCACCACCGACGCCTCTCTCGTAGTTCACTTCTCCATCCTCTGGCACGCCCTTCTCTTCCCCTTCCACCCCAGCTACCCCAACTCAGACGCGGGATGTGGATGCAGCATCATTGGGGAAGAAGAGCACAAAAAAGCGTGGCTTGGGCCAACAGCAATCACCGCAGTAGCAGTCACCGTAGCAGCCGTCATTAGGCAATAGCGGTGGACGCACTGTTCACTGCTCCAACTGTGGAGGCGCTCATCGCTACACCGAGTGCCAGCAGCCACTCGACTGGGCCCGGATCACTCGCGGTCTGCAGGCTGCACACGCACAACAGTCTGCGTCGAGCAGCACAGCCTCTGGTCACGCGGCGACCACGACCGCAGTAATTCCCGCTTCTCCACCGGCGAGCAGCGGAGACCCGGACCCCCGTGACCGCACCATCGCCGAGCTCCGTCAGCTCCTGGCGCTTCGCTCTCAGGTAGGTGCGAGTGTGTCGTCAGAGCCAGGTAGTTCAGAGACTCTTTGTTTGTATGTTCTTGTATCTCGTGATGACTCGTTTGGGGGAGCACAACTGGCATGTGATGATGATGGGCCTGGCAGTACAGATTGGATTTTAAAGTCTCACCTGTGTCCCCTTCATCGTTCCCTCTCCTCTGTTGCCGAGTGCCCGTCTGCAGCCGAGTGTTCCATTGCCCATTGCACTGTGATGTCCTCCAGTCATGATTCGGGTGGTACTTGGATCATCGATTCCGGTGCCACTCACCACATAACATGTCGTCGTAGTGACTTCGTTGTCCTCGGTCCCGTGGCGTCTGTTCGTTCCGTTCGCACAGGCTCTAGTCAATCCTTACCAGTCCAGGGTGTTGGAGTTGTGTTCTTCGATGGTCCGTTTGGCCCCTTGTATCTCTCCAACGTGCTTTTTGTGCCTGACCTTGAGCTCAGCTTGCTCTCTGTACGTGCCTGTACTTTGATGGGACTCTTCGTGGAGCACACTGCCAACTCCGCGACAGTGACTGCTCTTGATACTCGCACTATTGTTCTTCATGCCTCTATTGTGAATGATCTGTATCGTGTTCCTCGGATCTCTTCTTCTCCTTGCTCCCCTTCCCCTCCTGCTTGTGTGTTTGTCACTAGTGTCCTGTCTACTGAGCACAAGTGCCTGCTGCATCGACGTCTTTGTCATGTGGGCTCCGACACTGTGTTGAAGCTAATTAGGACACAGCCCGCCCTCGGTCTTGATGCGGCCTCTTTCAATAATCTGCCCAAGACCGATTGCGTGTTTTGCACTCTGGGTGAGATGCATCACTGCACCTACCCTGACTCCCGTTCTTGAGCCCTTTGTCCCCTCGAGCTGGTCCATTCGGACCTTTTCGGTCCTCTCCTTGTCGAGTCCTTATCCGATCAGGGCTGATATGTCCTGACCCTGACCAATGACTTCACCCAGATGCGGTGGGTCTACAACCTGCGCCACAAGAGTGATGCCGCTCTTGCGGTCCGTCTCTGGCTAGTGATGGCTGAGCGTCAGTCTCGCCACTCGCTGCATACCTTTCGCTCGGATCGCGGCGGCGAGTTTCTTGGCGAAGTGGACAGTTTCTTTGCCGAGCGCGAGATTTTTCACCATGTCTCTGCTCCTGACATTCCTCAGCAGAACGGTGTCTCTGAGCGCGGGAACCGCACCATGGAGGATGCGGTTCGTGCTATGTGGTCTGAGTGCCGTCTCCTGGAATCCTTCACCTTCGAGGGATTCGCCTACATGACGTGGGTCTGGAACGACCTCCCGCATGGTCCTCTTCGGGACCACGTTCCACCGTATGAGCTCTGGTTTGGCCACCATGCCGATCTGTGTCTTGCTCGTGTCTGGGGCTCAGTGGCACTGTGTGGTACACGGAGGATCAGCAGGGGTCCAAGGTCACTCCGCGAGGTTGCTTGTGTGCCTTCGTTGGTATCTCTCCACGGTCGAAGGCCTGGCGTTTTTGGGACCCCACCCGTCGTCGCATTGTTGAGTCCCACGACACACTCTTCTTTTAGTCTCTCACCTACCGCGATCTGACCTTGATTGTGTCGATGTCTGTCACACACATTCCTACGTGTGAGGTTTCTCGATGGATGGGGGAGTATGAGCCTACGAGCGCCTCTCGTCCGGTTGATGTGTCTGTTCGAGCCCCCTCCACTTCTCGGTCCCCGGCTCTTGATGACCCGGCGATCATCGCTGTTGGCCCAGAGACCTCTCCCGTCCAGCCTGTCTCCTCTCCTACACCCTCGCGCCCAACAGACACCCATGATGCTATCCCTCTGTCCACCGGTACTCCTATCTCTGTGGGCGGTCCTGCTGCCACTCCCAGTCCTGCGTCTCCCATCCGTTCACCAGCCTCTCCTCCCACTGCATCACCTACCCCTGTGCCTCAATCCTCACCGGATGTGGTCGTGCTTGTCTCTGAGACTGCGGTCAGCCCTTCGAGCCCAGGCTACTTGCGTGAGCCTGGTGGTCATCTTCAACCGTTGGGCTCTGGAGCCCAGCGAGTGTCAGGTCTCGCATCCAGGCACTCCACTCGCAACGTTGCGAGTGGCGATCCCGGCACAAAGGCCCTCAGTGTGAGTGTCCGTACAGATCATAGAGAGGTACATCCAACGTGTCCTGTAGGGCACGATCTCGTCACTCACGAGTTTGGTACCGCTTGTGATGCAGCTGCTGACCTTGTGGTCTTCAGGCCCAGTTCTGAGGCGTATGCACTCGCCACTCAGAGCTCTCCCTCGTTGGCGCCTGATCCGGGCACACTGAGAGATGCCCTCTCATGAGAGGATGCCGACGCCTGGCGTGCCGCTTGCAAGGATGAGCTTTGTGCCATCCAAGAGCACGGAGTTGACGAGCTAGTCGACCTTCCACCTAGGAGGAAGGCGACTCAGGTCAAGTGGGTCTTTTGCAAGAAAGTGAAGCCGGATGACTCACTAGAATGCCACAAGGCTCGCTTGGTCGTCAAGGGGTACTCTCAGATCAAGGGCGTTGATTACACTGACACATTTACACCTGTCGACCGCATGACCTCATCTCGCGCTCTGTTTGGTGTGGTGGCTGAGCATGCCTGGGAACTGCACAAGATGGATGTGAACAATGCGTTCCTCCATGGCTCTTTGGATGAGGAGATTTACGTTGCCCAGCCACTAGGCTTTGAGGACGGTGACAAGGTCCGGCGCTTGCGCAAGTCCTCGTACGGACTCAAACAGTCTCCTCGATGGTGGAACCGGGAGATCACAGGCACTCTGACTCCTGCGGGATATGTACAGAGCGAGGTAGATCCCTCTCTTTTCATCCAACGGGCACCTGAGCGGTTCACTACCATCCTGGTCTATGTGGACGACCTCCTTATTGCGTCTCCCTCCATGGAAGCCGTGAAGGAGGCCAAGGCGGTCCTCCTGACTGCCTATAGGATGAAGGACCTTGGTCCTGTAGCGATGTTTCTTGGCATGGAGATTGTACGAGACCGCTCTAGCCGGACGCTTCTGTTGCATCAGGCCCGATACACTCGTGTTGTGGGGGAGCGCTTCAGTGACCTCCTTGGCGTAATGCCAACGGCCTCCACACCTCTCAAACGTGATGGGCAGGACGTCTTGAAGGTGGACGATCCCACACAGCTGGGGGAGACAGTGGATGTGACCTTGTACCTGCGCCTCATCGGATCTTTGATGTACCCGGCCACTACCACACGCCCTGACATCGCTTTTTCCATCAACCTCCTTCCAAAGTTTTCGCAGGCTCCACGTGCTAGAGCCCTCCAGGCGGCTATGCCAGTGGTGCGATAGGTGGTTTCCACGCCGTACCTCGGACTCTGCTTTCGCGAGTAGTGTTCGGTGGTTCTTGACGGCTACACCGACAGCGACTGGGCCTGGAGCCCAGATGCACGCAGTCGCACCGGCTATGTGTTCCTGCTCGGTGGTACCGTTGTGTCCTGGTGCAGTGGGAACCTGGGCTGCAACGTATGTAGCTCGTCGGAGGCAGAGTATGTTGCTCTGAGTACAGGGGCTGCGGAGGAAGTGTGGCTGCAACGCCTGTTCCTTGAGCTAGGTCAGTCAGTGCCCGCCATTGTACTTCGATGTGACAACCAGACTGCTCTTGCCGTAGCGGAGAACTTTGGTGTCTTTCATGCTCGCACAAAGCACATTGCGGTTGAGCATCACTTCGTGCGTGATCCGGTGGCGCAACACGCGATCTCCGTCACATGGGTTGGCACTGACATGCAGCATGCTAACTTCTTGATGAAGGCACTGGCGCGTGGGAAGTTTCTGGTGGCCATTTGTTCCGTTGGGCTTCGCCCCTTGCCTGAGAGTGGTTGAGTACGGGGTGTGTTTGTGTCTGTGTCACGACTGTTTTTGCACTCGTTGTTGCACTCGTTTCAGTGTTGCATGTGTATGGACATGCGTACCATTGGGTCATGGGGGAATGTTGTGATTTGTGACGTTCTTGTCGACCTATACAAGTGTGCACGACTCGTGACTGTCGACACCGTCTGATCATGCACTGACGCCTAGTCAGCGACAATATTGTTATAAGCTTTCATGCATTTTTTTACCCCCAAGAAAGTGGTTGAATGTGTCAGAACCTTGTGTAACGGAACACCGAAGGTCGGGGCCGCGGTGGTCAAAATGCCTTCGACCAAATGGCGTAAAAATCATGATTTTTAGATGCAGAGGGCCATAAATGTAGTGACATGAAGGCCCAATTGCAGAGTTTCGGGAAATATGTACGTCCCGGACGCATCAATTCACTCCCTATAGTAGACTCCCTTGATGATCCATTTTCTTCGATAATGTTTTGCGCCAATGTTTATAAAATTTACCCACAATATATCTTCCCAGCGTAAGATGAACCCCCCAAGATCAGCCAAGCATGACAGAGCGGTGTGAGAGAGAATTTGGCGACTCTAATACCAGCTTTAGGATATGGGTCAGGCTGGGATACAAGAGGTTGAATCAGGGTTACTAGGAAAATCTCCCGTTTGCCGGCAGTTACCTCGCCCTCTAGCAAATGGAGCGCATTTTGCCGAGGCATCACACAAGCTTGCAACGGTGGGGATAAAGCAGGCTGCACAGCATCATGCTTCCAGCGCCGATCTGCCGTCGAAAGTGTCGTCGAAAATATTAACAAGACCTTAAAATCTTGCCATGTCGATAGCTTGAGGCCCAAAGTGAATTGAGTTCGTTGGAAACATTTGCCTTAACAGCGATTAAGTCTGAAAATTTTAGACGACTTTCAAAATAAAACAATTATGCGTCTTGGGGATGGTCGGCGACTGTCGTGCTGGAGCTGGGTGCTGCACCCGGCAGCTTTGGCTGCAGCAGGGCAAGCCCACAACCCCACCCCATCCCC
>SZWC01001712.1:133025-145646 GCA_023375785.1 Penium margaritaceum | reverse complement strand
CTCAGTTCAACAGCCAATCAGAAAATAGCTGATTTCAGGCTGGCAGGTTTTCTCGGTGAGGCCTGCCAGACGGCCGACAGCCCAAAACCCGGGCGTCGTCCGTTGTGCCTGAAAACTGGACCATACCATAATACCGACGCTACGAACGTAGCCGTGCGGTCAGAATCAACTAGAAAAATAGTAGCGAGGAGTTATGGCAGCCTGAACCCAGGCAGTGCCCACGACGGTTTATGCTGCCGAACAGGGCCATGCAACATGCAACAGGGACCCTAGGCAGCGCATGACGATGCAGGGACGACAGTACGCACTGGACGCATGCAGACAGTGACTGCGGTGGCAGTGACGGCCGACAGCGCGACCGCCGAGGAGGCCTGCCGATGGAGCTGAACACGTCGCTGGAGAGAGGGGGCTCCAGCGGACTGCGAGACGACCTCAGCGTGCGTCCGCTCCACCGGATGACACTCCATCAGCGTCGAGTCTCGCCGTCAGTCATCTGCACGCCGATGTACACAAGCCGGGAGGACACAACAGAGCTCAATGAGCGCAAGAAACCAACACTCCCCCATGACTCACAGGCGTAGTGTACATGGGCGGGCAGAGAAACGGTCAACATCAAGACTCCCCCAAGGTACGTGGAGACGCGGATAGAGACAAAGAGGGCAATTCACGGACGCACGCCGACTGAACTCACAGCCTTCTTGAACGAGTCCCGCTTCAGTGCCTTGGTCAAGAAGTCAGCCTGCTGTCGTGCAGTCTCAACCCATACGATGCTGATGCTGCCGTCATGCAACAACGAACGCACATAGTGATACTCAACATTGATGTGCTTTGTGCGTGTGTGATGCACACCGTCATTATCGGCGATGGCCATGGCACTCTCATTGTCACAATGCAAGGTGATGGATGCGACAGACTGACGCAACCCGGACAGCAGACGAGGCAGCCACACACTCTCACACGCGCCTGAGCCAAGGGCCACATACTCAGCCTCAACAGTGCTGCGTGCAATGCACCCCTGCTTGCCACTACGCCAAGACACAGCTGTGCCCCCGAGGAGAAAAATCCAGCCAGTTCGACTCTTACCATCTGAACTGCCGGCCCAGTCACTGTCGGTGTAGCCCACTGCGACGACGGACGGCTGACGGCGGAACATGAGACCTCGCCGAGGGGTCGAGACGACATAGCGCAGTACTTGGATCGCGGCCTCAAAGTGGAGGTGACGCGGATCCTGAGAAAACTGGGCCAGGAGGTTGACGGCGAACGCGATGTCTGGACGTGTCGTCGTCGCCAGGAACATCAGTGACCCGATGACCCGCAGATACGTGGTCACATCAAGTGGCTCCCCCACAACAGCTGGGTCGTGACTTTTCAGCTTCACCTGGCCATCGGGTGACATGGGTGAGGATGCGCTAGGCACGAGGGGCAAGTCCTCGGCGAAGCAAGTGGACAGGGTCTGCACATAGGCAGCCTGGTGGACGTGCAGGATGCCCTATGAGCGATCATGCTCGAGCTCCATGCCGAGGAAGACTCGGGCAGACCCGAGATCCTTCATCTGGTAGGCGGCGTGCAACAGGTCCTTGACGCGCTGGATGGCTGCCGCGTCTGGCGACGCAATGAGGAGATCATCGACGTAGACCAGAACCGCGGCGAAGGTCTGACCTCGCGGGCTGACGAACAGTGCGGGGTCAGCGGTGCTGCGTTAGAGGCCGCCACGGAGAAGCGTACTACTGATCTCCTGGTTCCAGCACCGAGGCGACTGCTTCAGGCCATAGAGGGCCTTCCGCAGCCGCCACACTCTCCCAGTGCCGTCGTCGAAGCCCGGGGACTGCGTCATGTAGAGCTCCTCACCCTCCAGTGAGCCATGGAGGAATGCGTTGCTCACATCCATCTGATGCAGCTCCCACCCGTGGTGCGCAACCAGGCTGAAGAGCACCCGGCTAGTGGAGAACCGACCAACTGGGGCGAATATCTGGTCGTAATCGACCCCAGGGACTTGAGCGAACCCCTTTGCTGTGAGACGGGCCTTGTACTTGTCCAAGGATCCGTCAGGCTTCCACTTACGTTGAAAGACCCACTTGGCACCAATGGCCTTCCGACCTGGAGGGAGGTCGACGAGGTCATATACGTGGTGCTGTCGGATAGCAGCGAGCTCCTCGGCACAGGCAGCATCCCAGTGTGCGGTCTCAGGGGAGGCTCGAGCCTCGCGTAAGGTGGAAGGGTCCTCTGGGCGCGCTGTGGACCGGACTGAGAGGGCGTGTGCATCACAAGCCCCAGGTGGGATGCGTGCGAGTACAGCCACAACAGCATGCCGATGCTCGTGATAAAGCATGGCGTACCCCAATGCAGAGCCCTGGTGAAGGTCTGCGATGATGGCAGAAGTGGTTAGGCCGAGAGCCTTTGTGCCAGGGTCCCCACTCACGACCGTGGGAGTGGAGGAGACACGTGGAGCCACAGGGGGTCGAGGTGCCACGGGACGGGGAGCGACGGTCTGCGCGCTCACTGTCGGCCGAGGTCGGAGGCTGCCGCCTGGGCCACGTGTGTAGCGCGGTCGGGCAGAAGATGGTGCTGAGTCCGACGGGCCGACGGAGGCGGACGGGGCTACTGGTCCGGAGGAGCCAGTAGACGCAACAGGCGCTACTGGGCCAGAGGGGCCAGCGGACACAGCTGGGGCTGCCGGCTCGGAGGGGCGAGCGAACGCGGCTGGGGCTGCTGGCCCGGAGGGGCGAACGGATGCGACTGGGGCTGCTGGCCCGGAGGGGTCAGCAGATGCGACTGGGGCCGTCAGCCCGGAGGGACTATCGGAAGCGACTGGGGCTGCCGGCCCCGAGGGGCCAGCGGACGTGACTGGGGCTGTCGGCCCGGAAGGGCCAGCGGACGCGACTGGGGCTGCCGGCCCGGAGGGGCCAACGGACGCGACTGGGGCTGCCGGCCCCGAGGGGCCAGCGGACGCGACTGGGGCTGTCGGTCCGGAAGGGCCAGCGGACGCGATTGGGGCTGCCGGCCCGGAGGGGCCAGCGGACGCGACTGGGGCTGCCGGCCCGGAGGGGCCAACGGACACGACTGGGGCTGCCGGCCCGGAGGGGCCAGCGGACGCGACTGGGGTTGCCGGCCCGGAGGGGTCAGCGGACGCGACTGGGGCTGCCGGCTCGGAGGGGCGGAGTGATGTGTCACCCGGAAGCGACAGGACGGAGGACGGACTCACCACTCCCCCACGCGACGGGAGGGACACGGATGAGCCGGAGCGGATGAGGTCGCGGGGAAACAGGTTCCAAAGAAGAGGGCATCGCGGGACTCGACGATGCAGTGTCGGGATGGGTCCCAGAAGCGCCATGCCTTGGACTGACGAGACACGCCAAGAAAGGTGCAGGGGCATCCGCGGGGGGCGAGCTTACCGCCCTGCTGTGGGGTGGGCAGCCACACCACGGCTACGCAGCCCCAGACGTGAGCCGGGCGGAGGTCAGCACGCCGACCGCACCAGTGCTGATAGGGCGTGGACTGGCGGGGAAGGGGACCGTGGGGAACCCGGTTCCAGACCCAGGTCATGTAGGCCATGGCTTCAAAATAGAAGCCATCGGAGAGACCGGACTCGACCCGCATGGTGCGGACGGCGTCGGCCATGGTACGGTTCCACCGCTCGAAGACGCCGTTCTGGGCGGGTGTGTAGGGCGCATACGTCTCATGGCGGATACCGCGGGAGGCGAGAAACGTCGTGGCCTCACCCAGGTACTCGCCACCGCGATCAGAGCGAAAGCGGCGAAGGGAGCGGCCACACTCGCGCTCCGCAAGGACAAGCCAATCCTGAATGGTTCGGGCGACATCGCTCTTCTGCCTGAGGCAGAAGACCCAACGGTAGCGAGAGTAGTCGTCCGTAAGAGTGAGGACATAGCGGCCATGCTCACCGACGGAATCGGTGGGGAGAGGGCCCATGACGTCCGAGTGAACAAGGTCAAGGGGGGCGGACACACGGGAGGAAGATAAGGGATACGTGGACCGGTGCATCTTCCTCTGAGCGCAGTCAATGCACTCAGTGGGGCACGGGAGAGGGAAAGTCTCCGGATCAAGGCCCTTGGCCGGCTGGGTGCGGAGCATGCTCTCTATTGCGGCAGAGTGAACGTGGCAAAGGCGGCGGTGCAAGAGGCGGGTGCGCTGAGGAGAAAGCGATCTGGTAACGAACACATGACTGGTCACAACCGACGAGGAGGAGACGGGAGGGGAGGAGGAGAGGCGAGGAACGTGCCACAAGTTGCCAGAGGCGGTGGCTTGCAGGACGACAAGACCTGACGGACGCAACGACACAGTGCCAACACCACGTGAGTGCACAACGTCCATGCTCATGCGGTCAAAGGCAGTCACGGACAGGAGGCTGAGCTCGAGACCAGGGACGAAGAGAACATCGGTCAGAAAGACGTCACCGGCCGGACCACAAAAACGAACAACGCCTACCCCACGGACAGGCAACACCTGTCCCGAGCCCGTCCGGACACCGGAGACATCGCCGACGGGACTGAGCATACTGAAGGCCTCGCGAGAGGCCGTCATGTGACGCGTGGCCCCGGAGTCGATGATCCAGGTCTCAGCAGGGTCCTGGACAGGGGTCGCCAGATCAGTCACGGTCACATGGCAGCAAGCGAGGGACGCGGGCCCGTTGGAAGGAGGTGCGAAACGAGACTGCCAGTCGTCAAGCCATGCAATGTCGTCAAGGAGTGGGGTGGTGGAGATCACGGGAGATGACGAGACAGACGAGGGAACGGGACACGACCGTAGCTCGGTCTCAGTCATGCAGGGATGGGCCGGAGGGAGGGAGGTGACGCAACTCGCACTTCCGTGGGGAGGAGGGCGAGGGAGGCCAAGCTGGAGCGCGATGAACTGCTCCAGCTGACGCTCCCTGGATGACGGTCCAGGAGTGGAGACGGAATGCGGAGTGACGGCGCCAAAGCCCGGGTACTAGGAGGGTTGAGCCAGCGAAGGAAGCGGAGGTGCCGACGACTGAGGGTAGTACTGCGGCGGGTAGTACTGCTGCGGTGCGGGTGTCTGCAGGACAGGCGGAGCTGTCGGAGTGGCAGAGCTACTGGACGATGTCGGAGTGGCAGGACCAGCAGCGACGGTGGCAGAGGCGAGGCGGCGCTCCCGCTGGCATCGCATGGTGGCGATGACGCGGGCCTCGTCCGTCGGGAGAGGATACGTGTACCACCCGTGCCCGGGCTGGCCACAGTTGTGGCAGACCGAGCTGCTACCGCTGGAACCGGTCGATGACTGCTGCTGCTGCTGTTGCGATGGACCCTTGCCCTTCTTGTTCCGGCTTTTCTTCTTCTTCCCCGAGGGCGATGGGGAAGCTGCGACGGGGGAGGCAACGGCCACGGAGGCAATGGCAGGGGCGGCGACGGCAGGGGATGCAAGGGCCTCCGCGCGATGGAGCTGGGAATCCTGGCGAGCTTCCTCAATGCGGAGGAAGAGCTCATATGCCCAGGGCATGAGAGTGCCCTGGGCCTCCATGGTCAAGAGTACGTCCTGAGGGTAGTGGACGAAGACGTTCGCGTATGTGCTGGTGGTGCCGCGCTTGATGGTGAGAAGCGCGGACAGAGGGGGCCGATCAGATTTGCCGAGTCCACGGAGGATGTCCTCCGCTCGCTGCCAGTAGGCAGTGACCGTCTCGGTCTCCCCCATGTGTAGGGAGTTGAACTCCCGGAGCAGACGGCTGATCTCAGCGTCGCTGGACAGGCGATGGGGTTTGGTGAGGACATGCCATACGGCTGCGGGGTCAGGGATTTCACCAGCGGTGAAGTCGCCGAGGAAGGGCTCCAGGGCAAGGCGAGAAGCTGGGGGGGCAACTGGTACGAGGGCGCGGACGGCGCGACCAGCGTCATATAGCTGATCGGCCTGGGTGGAGTCGTAAGGGAGTGTGTAGTAGGCCCACAGACCCTCACCCTGCGCCCAGATCCGGAAGCTGAGCTCCCAGCTCCGGAACTGCTCGCCGGTCTGAAGCGGCGGCGGGGGTGTCTCAAAGTCCTTCTGCCTACAGCCGGCACCCAGAGTGGGGCCAAAGACGGAGGCTACTGTCTGCCGTTGGCGCTGAGTCTGCTGTTGAGCTAGGTAGTACGTGGCGGCAGACACAGCTAGGCTAGCGTGCCCTGGAGGGGTGAACGACGGCAGCGCGCTGGTGGCGGTATGGGAGGCGATTGGCTGTAGTGCTGCAAGCTGCTGTGTCAAGGCGGCGAGTTGTTGCTGCTAATTCGGCTGCTGTTGGTGCGGCGGCGGCAGCTGCTGTTGCTGTGGCGGTGGCGGCTGCTCCTGCTGCTGCGGCGGCGGCAGCTGCTTCTCCTGCGGCGGCGGCGGCTACTGATGCTGCAGCGGCGGCTGCTGTTGCTGTAGTGGCAGCGGGTGCTACTGCTGCTGCTGCTATTGCAGCAGTCGTTGCAAGAAAGGAGGGGTAGGGGTCCCCCCACTAGAGGAGGACCCCTCCTCGCCGGGACTACCAGCCATGTCTTAGTGTCCGTTTTTGTTTTTCTTTCTGTTGCTAATGTCAGCAGGAGGTGGGAGTAGTGGGGAGTCTACCCACTGCTTTGGCCTTCCCCCTTTCCCCTTTTCCCCCTCTTCCTCTCCCCTATTTTTTTGTTGATGACGTCAGTAGTGATGTCAGCAGTGACATCAGCAGAGGGGTGCTGACGTCAGCAGCGGCAGATGTTGGGGTCGCCGTTGCTGCTGTTGGTGCTAATGCTGCTGCAGCCGCTGCTCCTACTGCTGTTGCCGCTGCTGCTGCTGCTGCTACTTGCTGTTGCTCCTACTGCTGCTGCTGCTATTGCTGCTGCTGCTTCTGCTGCTGCTGCTGCAACTGCTACTGCTGTCGCTACTACTGCTGCTGCTGCTGTTTGCTGCTGCTGCTGCGGGTGCCACAGCTGCTGCTACTATTGCTGCTGCAGTTGCAGCTGCAGGTGCTGTTGCTGTGAGCTCCAGCAACTGTTGTGGCTGCTACAGCTCGCTACTGCTGCTGAGCGCTGCTGCAGTTGCTATGTGCTGCAGCAGCTGCTCGCTGCACCTGCGGGCTGCTGCAGCAAGCTACGGGGGTGGGGGATTTCTTTGTTGCCCTTTTTTTTGGTTTTTTTTTTCTTTGTCACAGCGGGCAGCAGCCCACTGTCTGCTGTGAGCAGCGGGCTGCTGCTCGCCGGGCAACAACGAGCTACTGCTCGCTGGCAGCAGCGAGCTGCTGCTCGCTGGGCAGCAGCGAGTTGCTGCTCGCCGGGCAGCAGCGAGCTGCTGCTCG
The DNA here is from genome assembly GCA_023375785.1 of Penium margaritaceum. Lineage (NCBI taxonomy): Eukaryota > Viridiplantae > Streptophyta > Zygnematophyceae > Desmidiales > Peniaceae > Penium > Penium margaritaceum. The sequence goes on along the minus strand of SZWC01001712.1, from coordinate 138,388 downwards.
CTGGGCAGCAGCGAGATGCTGCTCGCTGCTTGCTCGCTGCGAGAAGCGAGCAGCAGCAGCAGCGGCTGGCAGCTGCCAGCTGCTCCTCGCTGCTGATGCTGCAGCTGGCAGCTGCTGCAGCTCGCTGTAGTAGCTGCTGCAGCAGCTGCTGCAGCCCGCTGCTGCTGCTGCAGCTGCTGGCTACTGCCTGCTGCCGCTGCGGGCTGCTGCTGCGGGCTGCTGCGAGCTGCTGCTTCTGCCTGCTGCTGCTGATGGTGCCAGTCACTGCACCTGGGTGACGTTGCCGCTTGCGTCGTCGCCCACAGACGTCAGACGCCGCCTGCCGCTCACCTCCTCGCGTCACGCGTGGGGGTCAGTGCTGCTGAAAAAACTTCGGCAGCATTTCCCCAGGCCCAGTGGCCGTGGGAAAAAATCTGACGCCGCCACCAGGAGGGTCAATGCTGTCGGAAAAAATCCGGCAGCATTTCCCCTGCACTGGCGCGTATGGGGGTCCGCCGACGTTGTCTGGCACCTGTTCGCCAGTCTTCTGCTGCTGCTGCTACGCTCTAGCTCTGATACCAAAAAGAAAAGTCTATGCAGCAGGTTGGGGCAGCAACGTTGTTGATGCAGCGTGCAGGCTTCCACGCTCGTTGCTTAAGTCAGCTGCCCCCTCAGTCTGCTGCTCTAGAATCTAAGTCTGGAAGCTCTGGGTTTGTTACTCATAAACGCGCGCGCCAGAGTTAGCGCCAGAAAGCAGCTGAAAACTGATAGTAACTGATTAGGAATGAAGAATGAACAGCAATGGGGGACCCCTCCATGTTCTAGCCCCCCCCAGCTCTGTAGAGATTGTTACTCAGTTCAACAGCCAATCAGAAAATAGCTAATTTCAGGCTGGCAGGTTTTCTTGGTGAGGCCTGCCAGATGGCCGACAGCCCAAAACCCGGGCGTCGTCCGTTTTGCCTGAAAACTGGACCAAACCATAATGCCGACGCTGCGAACGCAGCCGTGCGGTCAGAATCAGCTAGAAAAACAGTAGCAAGGAGTTATGGCAGCCTGAACCCAGGCAGTGCCCACGACGGTTTGTGCTGCCGAATAGGGCCATGCAACATGCAACAGGGACCCTAGGCAGCGCATGACGATGCAGGGACGACAGTACGCACTGGACGCATGCAGATAGCGACTGCGGTGGCAGTGACGGCCGGCAGCGCGACCACCGAGGAGGCCTGCCGATGGAGCTGAACACGTCGCTGGAGAGAGGGTGCTCCAGCGAACTGCGAGACGACCTCAGCATGCGTCCGCTCCACCGGATGACACTCCATCAGCGTCGAGTCTCGCCGTCAGTCATCTGCACGCCGATGTACACAAGCCGGGAGGACACAACAGAGCACAATGAGCGCAAGAAACCAACAGTAAGAAGATGCATAGAAGCTTCCTAGCCACACTCCCATTGACCAGGCGTCTGTGCCTAATCAGACGGTGACGACAGTCACAAGTCGTGCACGTAACGGCAAGGGTTTGGCTAGGGGCCACAAGGCAAAGTGTCTGAATGCTTCATAAGCATTTGCAGAGAGAGATAACAAATGAAAGGCCAATGGCATAAATACCTGCCGCGGCGCACAGCGGGTGTCGCACGCGGCGGTCCAAGAGCTGTCCCAAAACCGGCCCAAAACCACTGTTTTGGCCGTAACTCTGCACACACTTGTCACAATGCTGCGCCGTCTGAACCTAGACGTGCAGAATCTCGAGCCGGACGCTACGACTGGTCACACGCACAAGTCCGGCATCAATCTGTGGAAGGACAATGCAAAACATGTAAATCGGCCTCAAGAGCTTGTCCACCGAGAAAACTCTAGCGTCTCTAAAAAAACTGCAGAGTACCCCAGCAAGCATCCGGGACGTCATGGTAGCTGCCTGGTGGCTGCTGGCGGGTGAATCCACCAACCATCAGTGCTCCGGCGCCAGCTGGGTCCGCATCAGGGATCTGCACAAGCATGGACACGGCCGAGTGGTCACAGTAAGCTTTACAAACGGACGGAAACAACTCACATCACAACACTCCCCCATGACCCGATGGTACGCATGTCCATACGCGTGCAGAACTGACACATGTGCACAACTAGATGTACAACAGTCCATGCTCACACACCCCACTCTCAGCCACTCTCAGGCAAGGGGCGTAGCCCGACAGAACGAATGGCCACCATGAACTTTCCNGCTGGCGGGTGAATCCACCAACCATCAGTGCTCCGGCGCCAGCTGGGTCCGCATCAGGGATCTGCACAAGCATGGACACGGCCGAGTGGTCACAGTAAGCTTTACAAACGGACGGAAACAACTCACATCACAACACTCCCCCATGACCCGATGGTACGCATGTCCATACGCGTGCAGAACTGACACATGTGCACAACTAGATGTACAACAGTCCATGCTCACACACCCCACTCTCAGCCACTCTCAGGCAAGGGGCGTAGCCTGACAGAACGAATTGCCACCATGAACTTGCCACGCGCAAACACCTTGGTCAATAAGTCAGCCCGCTGCATGTCCGTGCCGACCCAGATGTCAGAGATCACCTGTGGCTCCACAAAATCACGCATGAAGTGATGTTCAACAGCAATGTGCTTCGTGCGTACATAAAACACACCAGAGTTGTCTGCGATGGCAAGAGCACTCTGGTTGTCACAGCGGAGAACAATGCAGGGCACAGACTGACGCAACTCACGAAACAGACGCTGCAGCCACACCGCCTCAGCAACCCCAGCCCCCAGAGCAACATACTCAGCCTCTGATGAGCTACGTGGGATACAACCCTGCTTGCCACTGCGTCACGACACAGCAGTGCCACCAAGCAAGAATACGTAGCCTGTCCGGCTGCGCCTATCAGGACTCCACGCCCAGTCGCTGTCTGTGTAGCCGTCGACTACTACCAAACACTACCGTCGAAAGCAGAGTCCAAGGTACGGTGTGGAAACCACGTACCGCACCACTCGCACAGCAACATGAAGGGCTCTCGCCCGAGGACATTGTGGAAACTGTGCAAGGAGGTTGACGGCAAAGGTAATGTCGGGTCGTGTGGTAGTGGCCAAGTACATCAAGAAGCCGATCAGGCGCAAGTACAGGGTCACGTCCACTGTCTCCCCCAGGGCTGCGGGATCATCCACCTTCAGAGCATCCTGCCCGTCAGATGTGATGGGGGTGGAGGCTGTAGGAACTGCACCCAAGAGGCCAGCAAAACGCACCCCCACAACATGGGCGTAATGTACCTGGTGTAACAAGAGTGTTCGTCGCTGACGATCACGCACGATCTCCATCCCGAGAAACACAGCTGCAGGACCAAGGTCCTTCATCCTGTAGGCAGCCTAGAGAACTGCCTTGGCCTCCTTCACGGCCTCCATAGAAGGAGACACAATCAGGAGGTCGTCCACGTAGAACAGGATGGCAGTGAAGCTGTCAGCTGTCCGTCTGAGAAAGAGGGACGGGTCAGCGTCACTCTGTACGTAACCGGCACGTGTCAGTGTACCAATGATCTCCAAGTTCCAGCACCTGGGTGACTGTTTCATGCCGTACAAGGCCTTGCGCAAGCGCCAAACCTTGTCACCAACCTCGAACCCAGGTGGCTGGACCATGTAGATCTCCTCCTCTTAGGTGCCATGGAGGAACGCGTTGTTCACGTCCATCTGGTGCAGCTCCCAGTCGTGGTGAGCAACAACCCCGAACAGAGCGCGAGCCGTGGTCATGCGGCCAACCGCTGCAAAGGTGTCAGTGAAATCCACTCCCTCAACCTGCGACAACCCTTTGGCCGTCAAGCGAGCCTTATAGCAATCCAGTGTGCCATCAGGCTTCACCTTCTTGCGAAAGACCCACTTGGCCTGTACAGCCCTCCACCCAGGCGGGAGGTCGACAAGCTCATAGACACCGTGCTCACGGATGGCTCTCAGCTCATCCTCACAAGCAGCACGCCACAGGTCTGCATCATGAGCCGAGAGTGCCTCCTTCAACGTGCCTGGATCAGGCATTGTCAATGGAGCGCTCCGGGTGGCTAAGACACACGCCTCCAGACTTGGTCTGACCGTGACAAGGTCGGCTGCGGCGTCGCAAGCGACCAAGAACTCTCGAGAGACCAAGTTGTGGCCGACATGACATGCTGGGTGAATCTCGGTGTAGTCTGTCTGGACACTCAGGCCAAGGGCCTTCGTGCCAGGCTCGTCACTCTGAACACTACGAGTCGGTCGTCTGGGCACAGGGTCAGCAGTCCGCTGAGCTCTAGAGGGCAATGGTCGCAGGCGGCCGCCAGGCTCGCGGGAGTACCTCGACCCAGCGCTCGCCTCAGGGTGCGAGGAAGGCTGCTTGCCAGAGTCGTAGGAGGCATGGGTGGATGCACGGGAGTGGGTGTGACGGAGGGGACTGACACTGGTATGGGGTCAGGTGTACAAGAAGGGACCGGCACTGGCACCAGTACGGGATCGGGTGTGCCAGAAGGGTCTGACACCGACACAGGGTCAGGTGTGCCAGAGGGAACTGACGCTCGTACGAGATCAGGTGTGTCAGAGGGAACTGGAGCCCGCACGGGACCCGGTGTGGAACAAGGAAGTGGCACAGGATCGGGTGTGTTGGACGGTACGGATGAGGCTATTGGACCCACAGCCACGATGGCCGGATCGTCAGCAGCCGGAGACCGGTCAGCAAGTGAGGAAGCCCGGCCGGACCCATCTGCAGGACTAGTCTCCCCCATCCGCCGGGAAGCCACACAGGTAGGAACGTGGTCGGCGGCCAGTGACAGAATGCTGGACAAGTCGCGGTATGTGAGAGTCTGAAAGAAGAGAGCATCTCGAGACTCGACAATGCGATGGCGAGCAGGGTCCCAGAACCGCCAGGCCTTCGACTGGGGGGAGATGCCGAGGAAGGCACACATGCGTCCCCGAGGTGAGACCTTAGAACCCTGTTGGTCCTCGGTGTACCAGAGACAAGCGAGAGACCCCCAAACCCGAGCGAGACGGAGATTAGCACGATGGTCGAACCACAGCTCATACGGCGTGACATGGTCTGGAAGCGGACCATGCAGCAAGCGGTTCCAGACCCACGTCATGTAAGAGAAGCCCTCAAAGGCAAAGGACTCCGGTAGACCGCACTCAGACCGCATAACGCGAACCGCATCCTCCATGGTGCGGTTCCAACGCTTAGACACACCGTTCTGCTGTGGTGTAGCAGGGGTAGAGAGCTGGTGAAAGATACCGTGCTCGGCAAAGTAGGCATCCATCTCGCCCAAGAACTCGCCACCACGATCTGAACGGAATGTGTGCAGAGTGTGACGAGACTGACGCTCAGCCATCACAAGCCACAGGCGGACTGCCAATGCGGCATCGCTCTTGTGGCGCAGGCTG
>SZWC01001712.1:96082-122261 GCA_023375785.1 Penium margaritaceum | reverse complement strand
TCTCTCGACCGCCACGTCGCATCCACTCATTGCGCACGTACTCAGCAACCTTCGGGTACTTCAGCTCGTCGGAAGGCCAGCCACCAAGGACTGTGATCATGGGACTCCAACTGTCCGGCAAGGCCAGAAGGAGGATCATAGCTTGCAACTGAGAGTCGACCTCCCAACCTGTGGCCACGCACTCCGCTGCGAGGGACTCAATCTGCTGCATGATCTCCATGATGTTGTCGCCTTCGTTGGCTCGGAGGGTGACGAGCCGTTTGAAGATGAAGAGCTGATTGGCAAGGTTGCTTGACTGGTAGATGGAGCAAGGTTTTGACCATGCGTCCGCGGCCAGGGTGCATCCTTGGATGTGTCCAAGTTGTGGTGGGCATAACGCGGACACAAGGAGCGCCAATGCCTTTTTGTTGCGCTTCTTGTATGCCTCCTTCACCTCAGCCGCTGCAGTCTCCGGCGGAGCAGTCTCATCACCTTTTACGAGCTCAAGCAGTCCCTTGTTGTCGAGGAAGACCTCAAACTGCTACCTCCACAAGGCAAAGCCTGTCCCATCAAACTTAAGGACAGCGCGGCTGCTGTCTTGCTCGCTAGTTGCCATGTCTTGCTGCTGGGAGCGTGAAATCAAGCTGGCATTGAACCCCTTAGAGGCGTGGGCCCATAACCCTTTGTTGGCCTGAGGGTGAGTGTGCACCCTGGAGGGTCCCTAGCAGTGGCTCGTTCACACCACCAACTGTTTTTGGAGAGACTGAAACCATGGAGGCAACTGATTCCAAGGATGGCAAAATCTGGTCAGAGATTGAGGCAATAGTTTTGGCCTCAATTGGATGGGAATTAACACTTGATCAAGGCTCACAAGCAGTGGCACTTTATAGCCACTGATCTAAGCTTTCCAGAACACCAAAGCATGTCAGATTTGGAGCTTCCTAGCAGATTCTATGGCTTCTAGAGTGCTCCTTGGTAGGCTGTCCTTTTCCCACCTAGGAAGGCATCCCTTCCCTCCTCTAGAAGCTTCTGCCCCTTCCTAGATTCCTCAGCTTGCTTCTAGTAGGAGAGAAGGTGTCCAGAAGACCAAGACACCTCTAGATGTCTTGTAGGACAAGTCACCCCTTCTAGAAGGTGTGCCACCTTCCTCAACCCTCACCTGGCCTTCTAGAAACTTAAAGAGGAACTCTAGAGGTTGAGTTAGCTTCCTGGCATCTATTTTCCACCTCCCTTGAGGCAGGGAAGAATTTCATCTTGTGGGACTTGAACCCGGGCCCCTGCCTCTATAGGTGAAGACCATTAACCACTAAGCCACCTTGGCTTGTATTTTTGGTGTTCCTTTTTGGAGTCACTCCTGCCATGGTGAGGAGCATCATTCCAACACTGAAAGCCTCCTTGATGATATCGGTACGTACAATGCAGACCCCATCCGGGGCACCACTGCTGACCCAGTTGGTGCTTATGCACTCATCCGTCGTCGCAAAACTGTCACTGGGCATGCCGCCCAAAGTGTACTCATTGTTCAATTCAACACGTTGCAGATGCGGGCAGACGAGACAGCAGATGAGTACTGGGCACGCAGCATTCGCTTGCTGCGTGACCTTGGCAAGGCTGCACCAGGACCTCTCTCCGCATGTCTGTCCATTGTTGTTGGCCTCATCCCTGAGTTGTCTGACCTGTACCTCCATGTCTCCCAGGCAGAACTTGAACGCCTTGCCTCTGCACCAGTCCCTGCTAATTCCCCACCAAGGATTGGCCCCCTCTTTGACTTCACTACTGCACATCTCACTGACTGGTGGAACTCTCTCCAAAACAAGCGGTTGCATCGCGCCGCCATTGCAGCTGTCACTACCTCCTCACCTTCTGCTTCTATTGCAGCATCCTACACCGTCTCCACCCTTCAGGCCTCAACTCACTCAACGCAGGCTGCCGGCCGCGGTGGGAGCAACGGTTCTCACCCCGGCTGTGGTGGTGGGCGTGGGGGCAAAGGACGTGGAGGTGGACGCGACGGTAGGGGCTCCAGTTCCTCGGTCACTGATGTCACCTGCTAGAACTGCGGCGCCACCGGCCACTCAGCCCCTAAGTGTCCGGCTCCCCACGACGATGCGCGCCTCGCCTCCTCTATGCGCGCTCATTGGGCCCGCACCGGCGTCGCCTCCTCTGCTGCTGTCGCAGTCACAGTCTCATCGTCCTCATCCTCCTCATCTGCCTCTGCCCTGACCACCACACTAGCCCCACTTCAGCCGTTGCAGCCTGCCCCTAGTCCGTGGGGTTGGGTGCCACTACCATCCGGTCCCCCCTACTATGGGCCACCATCCTCCCACTACTCTGTCCCTCCCTGGGCTCGAAACGATGGCCACCACTCCGACCGCTCATCTGACCGCTTCTCTGAGCGCTCCTCCGATCGCTGAGACGAAGAGCGCGCTCTTGAGCATCGCTTGGCCGAGCATCTGCTGCATCTGCCTTTGTTCATGTCGCTCCCTCTCTGTCCCTTGATCATGCTGACCTCCTGCATCGTCGCCTCTGTCACATCCATACTGCCGCCATCCAGCGCCTCCTTTTTCTTCAACCTGCCTACGGCCTTGACCCTGCCACTTTCTCTCCTCCCTACACATCCACCTGTCTTGACTATGCTAGTGGCAAAATGCACCGCTCACCCTTCTCCACCTCTGAATCCACTACCTCACACCCACTTGATCTGGTGCATGCCGATGTCATGGACCCCCTACCCCAGGACTTCCTGGGTGGCCTTGGGCGCTATGTCTCGTGTCTCACAGATGACTACTCTCGCTACCGCTGGGTCTTTGCCCTTCGGCACAAAAGCGATGTCACTGATGTCATTGAGTCCTGGCTCCCACAGGCCGAACGGGCTTGTCTCCGGTCTTTGCGTGTCTTTTGCAGTGACCGTGGTGGCAAATTCTTTGGTCCAACGTCCCGTTTTCTCGAGTCTCGCGGTGTGCGCCTTGAATCCTCTGCCTCCTACACGCCTCAGCAGAATGGCGTGTCCGAATGCTGGAATCGCACCCTTGCTGATGGGATTCGTTCTCTGCTCTCTGCCTCGGGTCAGTCTCCTCTCTTTGTCTTTGAAGCCATGTCCTACATGACCTGGGTCTGGAACTGAATTCCGCATGGACCACTTCCCCACACTGTCACCCCTTTTGAACGCTGGACTGGTCGCCGAGCTGATCTCCTTCTTGCACGAGTATGGGGGTGCCTTGCCTCAGTCTGGGTGCCCACCGACCAGCGTGATGGTAAGCTCTCTCCTCGTGGTCGTCTGTGCGTGTTCCTTGGTGTCTCTCCCTTCTCCAAAGCCTGGCACTTCTGGGATCCTTCCCGCTGCCGGGTAACTGAATCTCGTGATGCCCTCTTTTTTGAACACCTGTTTGAGCGTGACTCCCCACGCTTTGGAGGGCCTCCCACTCCGCCCGTTCGGGGTGGGGGTGGTCTTCTACCCTATGGGCCTCTTGTTCCCTCCTCAGGGCGTCCTTCTGTCCCTGCTGTCACTTCCCCGTCAGATCAGCGTCCTCTGTTGTGTGCCTCTCCAGTGGCCTCAGCTCCTTCCACGGCTCCATTGGCCCCCTCACTCAGCTCCACCCTGTCGCCCCTGTACCAGCTCCTATCTCCCCCTCTTCTCGTGCATCGCCTCGTCCCGCTACGCCCTCCTCCTCTACGACCGTTCCACCGGTCTCACCCTACACGCGTGGTGGGCGACTCTGGGCCCTCCCCTTGCAGTCACACCCTGTTGTCTCCGGTGACCCTGGTCTTTAGGCCCTTGGTCTCACCACCTCTGGCCTGTCTGCAGCAGCGTCTGTCATGCACCCCAGCACTGCCCTTGGCTACTCCCTGGTTGAGCAGGAATTTGACTTTGTTCTCTTGTCGTCTGTCGCTGTATATGTTGCCTCGTGCTTTGCTACCGCCGGTCTCTCTCCGCTTCCCCCTGAACCTGTGACGGTACAGGCAGCACGTGCAGCCACTGACTCCTCTCAGTGGGAACAGGCCATGAAGGCTGAACTCGATGCACTGTAAGAGCACAGTGTATATGAGTTAGTGGATTTACCACCAGGCCGCAAAGCTGTTGCAGCCAAGTGGGTGTATCGATGCAAGCTCAACCCAGACAACACTATGGAACGGTATAAAGCGCGTCTCACTACAAAGGGGTTCTCACAGATCCCAGGTGTGGACTTTGACGAGACTTTTGCACCTGTTGGTCGCTACACCACTGCCAGAGCACTGCTCAGTCTAGTTGCCCAACATGACTGGGAGCTGGAGCAAATGGATGTCAACAATGCCTTTGTGTATGGCAAGCTGGATGAGGAAATCTACATGGTGCAGCCACCTGGATTCTTGGATGGGACAAGCCGTGTGTGGCGGCTGCGCAAGGCCCTCCATGGGCTCAAGCAGTCACCCCACTGTTGGAAGTTGGAGATAACGGCAACCCTGGAGAAGGGCGGCTTCAGAAGAAGTCGAGTGGACCTCGATCTGTTTCTCAGCCCCCCGTCACAACCACTGGTTGCCATCCTGGTATATGTTGACAATCTTCTCATTGCATCTCCTAGCACCTCTGCAGTCACTGCTGCTAAGTCCCTTCTCCAAGCAGCTTACAAGATGAAGGATCTGGGGCCGGCTCGTGTCTTCTTGGGCATGGAGCTCAAGCTGGACCGTGCACGCCGCACTCTCCACATGCACCAGGCTGCGTATATCCGCAGCCTGGGGGAACGGTTCAGTCCACTTCTCACTACCATTCCCACCGCCTCTATGCCCATGACCCCAGCTGGATAGACACTGCTGAAATCATTGGACCTTTCAAAGCTGGGGGAGACAGTTGACGTGAATGACTACCTCAGAGTCATAGGGTCACTAATGTCCCTTGCCACCACCACTCGTGCTGATGTGGCCTTAGCGGTCAACTTCCTCTCACAATTCTCTCAATGCCCATGCGGACGGCACTTGGAGGCTGCCTTGCAAATTGTTTGCTATGTTCTTGCCACACCATGTGTTGGCCTCTTCTTTCGTGCTCAGCCCTCTCTCGTGGTTGATGGCTTCACTGATAGCGACTGGGTACACGACACTGATGCACGCAGCCGTACGGGGTACATCTTCTTGATTGGTGGCACCGCAGTTTCCTGGAAAAGTGGCAAGGGTGTGTGGCACGCAGCACTGCTGAGGCTGAGTATGTTGCTCTTGGTACAGGCACGTGTGAAGCTGTCTGGCTGTGTCGCATGCTGCAACAATTGCACGTTTCCATCCATTGCATCACTCTGTGCTGCGACAATCGTAGCACAAAAGCCATTGCTGAAAACAGTGGCATGCATCACTCACGCACCAAACACATCAACGTGGAGCATCACTTTGTTCGTGAGTGCATTGCTGCTGGCATTGTCCAAATCGCATGGGTGGATACCAGGTCGCAGAGAGCGGACTTTCTCACTAAGGCCCTCAGCCGAAATGTCTTCAAAAATGTCATTCACTCCGTTAGTCTCATCAGTCCGCATGATCCACGATGAATTTCTGTGTGTTCTTTCTATCTCTCATCATCTCTTTGTAATTCTCTTGTTCGTGTGTGGAGTGCTTGTCTGCGGGTCATGGGGGAGTGTTGAAGTTCGTCGGCCACTCATAACTCTACGCCCTCTTGCCTCTCACATCCTGCGCACATTCTGTACAGATTGAATAACAATGGTCCCACCTGGGGAAACGCCCAACATGCCCATTCTGGATGGAGCTGGTGGTGTTCGAAGCTGCTGCTGCTGATGGACCCAGGAGTCACCATGAACACAAATGAGACCATTGCATGGCCTTATGAATTTTCTATGTGTGAGATGCGGTAGATGCCAGGGATGTACACTCTCATTGCCGTGCCCTGCAGCATCTTATCTTGCTTTGCATGTGATGGGGGAGCTGCTTCTTACCCGGGTGCTGATCCTTAGGGGGCCACCGTGCCGGTCTTGACCGTGCATCGGTGAGTAGCCGCCCTCGGTTATTCCGAGAGGTTGGGTTCGACCCCCGGTTGGCGGCCCTTGCTCACCCGAGCTCTACGCTTGTGGTGAGTGAGTGCTCACCGGTACTTGTCTTGCTCGCTCCCCGTCTCTCTCTTGTCTTGGTTGAGTGTGAGACTTTGCAAGCAAGTTACCGCATCCATGGCGTGTCTCACTTGTTGGTGGATGTTGTGTTCCCTCGCCTCACCAAACATGGACTAGGCAGCCTATGCAACTTCCTAGTAACTACAGTTGGGAGCTAGGAGAGTTTTCTCGGTGGGTTGAGACCCGCGCACCCGGTGGACTATACCTGTGCGACGAGGAGACCCGGTGGTTGTACTAGCGCTCCCAATGTTCGGAAATCCGTGTGTGATGTCTGGACGTTGATCATGAGATTTTCTGGCACTGCTCCTATTTTCTCGGTGGTCGAGACCCGGACACTCGGAGAGCTGTTCCGGTGCCTCGAGGAGACCACCGTTATTGTTATCATGGTGTACGCAGTGTGTTCTCCCCGCTCACTCGTTTGGGCTCAGCGAGGGTGAAGGGGCCCGTTGCGGCTAGCTGCCGGCGCCCCTACTTAAGCCCGCTAGGGGCTCATTTGTACTCTCTCCTTGTTCTTTATAATCAACATTCTAGACTTAGCCAAATTCTTTTCGTCTTGCATCGCATTCACACACAGAGCTCATTTTCGTTTTTGCATGGGCCTGCATGCCCTAAAACATTTCCATGGTATCAGAGCGCAGGGGGGCGTGTGAGCAGCAGAAGCAGCAAAACTAGGCGGAACGCGAAGAGAATGCGCCACGTGGCGCCACGCTGGCAGCAGCGTGAGGGAGCGTGAAGCGACTACACGTGAACGCCACAGGGGAGGTGAGCCGCGCACAGGAGCAATAGCGACTGCGGCGGCAACAGAAAAAGCAACAGCGATGTCCTCGATGCAGATGCTGATGTCGTAGCTGAATAGATCCTGGGCGATGAGTCATGTGGTGTATCCATCATGTAGAGATAGCTCCCCCTGTCACCTGCGAGTCGACTCCCTCCCTCAAAGACGAAGTGGTGTCTCTGGCTACGGCTCCTTACGTCGCAGCTGCATCACCTGGGGTATACCAGTCCTCTTGTGACTGCCAAGGGTCCCAACTCACAGTCTCTCCAATCTACGCTTTGCCGCGATGCATCTGTGTATGCCGGAGGAAAGGGAATGGGCGAGCAGCACGCGTGCGTGGATGAAGTGGCGGAGCTGGCCTCCGATACGGGATAGCACATCCTGAGGCACAAGGGTGTACTGCTACAAGAGGAGAGCAGGAGCGACGAACCGGATCACCACTCGTGGATGAAGATGACGATGGGGCAGGTGAGTCGGATGGATGAAGGTGCGTGACGGCAGTAGAAGAAGAAGGAAGAGCGATAATGGGGTCGACAGGAGCCACGATGGCGGAAGCCGAAGGCACGCTCACCTCTCCTATGACAGTGTCTCCAACGGACGTCATACTCGGAGCTGGTACAAGATCCTCCCCGAGTATGGGTGTGCCAGATGCTGCTAGCGGAAGGATCGTACCGATAGCAGTGATGCTCCCCTCCTCTGAAAATTGCTCACGCGCGGCTATCACCTCTCGCTGTAGCAGAGGTGATAGCCGCGTCGTGCGCGGCTATCACCTCTCGATGACATGCAAGTATCCACCAAGAACGCCATGTCCAGATTGGACTCCACGCCATGTGCTGTCACCGTATCATTCGAGTCTGCCTGAGCTGACCCTCGGGCACCACGGTTGTATTGCACCTGCCACCAGTGCTGCGGGCAAGGCGGTTGAGACGTACACCACCATAGCTGTTGAGCAGGTTCCACTTGCAGCCGCCACTGTCAACATTGCTGTGCAGATTGCAGCAGCCGCTGACTCCATTACATCTGCATCAGCTTCAGCTGCCACAACACTATCCACGGCTGTGACATCCATTGAGGACTCCACCTCCCAGGTGTCCACTCCAGCAGCATCCTCACCCCTTGGCCATCAGGTTTGACTTCTCGTCACAGCTGCAGTAGCGGTCTCTACCCTCACTGGTGCAACACTCACCGGCATTGTCCGCTTCATCGTCTCTGCATCCTCCTTTGTGGCGGTCATTACAGCATCAGCAGCAGCGGCACTGTCTCCCTTGTTTAACATGTGTCGTTAGACTCGGTATGCTGTTTCTCCTCTGTTGCTTGGGCCTCTCTTGCTTCCTCTCTTCTCCTTGTACGTGGCCGTGTGCACCTTCCCTTGGTTGTGTAGTGCCACTACTACAGCCTATCTCTCATTCCCATGCCCACTTGGGCAAGGGAAACTTTGCCCAAAAAACATTTTCCGTCACGTGCATTTCCCACCAAGCCAGTGGACGATGATCAGTATGCTGCCCTGTAGGAGGAGCTGCGCAAAGAACGCGCAACCCTTCAAGTAGCTCTAACCGCCCAACGCGTAGTGTAGGAGAAACTATGCGCTGAGCAGGGCAAACATGACACATTCGCAGATCACATTGCCGACCTTGTCCTCAATCGTCTGCAGCCTGTCTTGCGCTCCACGCATGCTGTCTCTACTGCTGCTTACACTGCTGCTGTCTTCTCTACCTCACCCGCTTCCCTATCCACCAGAACTAGCTCTCTGAACTCTGACCCCATTTCTGCTGCAGCTGCTACAGGCGCAGCCGCTGCAAAAGCCATTATCCAGCCCCTGCACCGCAAGCCCAACTTTGACTAAGCACCACTCACTTCACCTCTAACCTCTCATTCGCTTCTTGGGAGGTGCGCTTAAGTGCTTGGGCGCAAGGTGAGCAGCTGTGGGAGTACTACCACCTGCCCAATCCCTGTGCTAACCCCCCTTTTGTCCCCACTGATGCTGAGTCTGCGCGTGCTGTCCGTGCTCTCATTCGAGCTGGACCCGATGATCTCACTGATGAGATCGGGTCATACAATGCTGACACTGCGTGCCGCACACCTGCTGATCCAGTCGGCGCATACGCACTCATCAAGCGTCGCACCACTATCACTGGGCACGCAGCACAAAGCGTGCTTACCGTACAGCTTAACACTCTCTCCATGCGTGCTGACGAAACTGTTGATGCCTATTGGTTCTACAGTTTGCGTATTTTGAAGGACCTCGGTAAAGCAGCACCTGGCCAGCTCTCTATTTTTCTTTCTATTGTCAACGGCCTCATCACGGAACTGTCCGACATCTTCAGGGAGGTGAAAGCCTCTGAACTTGAGCGTCTTGCCGCAGAACATGTGCCTGCTGATTTTCCACCAGGCATTGGTGCCCTTTGGGAGTTCACCTCCCAGCAGCTCACTGACTGGTGGAGCACTCTTCAAAACAAGCGCATCCATCGCGCGGCCGTTGCCGCTGCCACCACAACACTCTCCTCTTCCTCCTCTTCCTCATCCTCCTCCCCGGCCATATCCCTTGTCCACCAAGGGGGTGGCGGGGGGGGGGGGATCGGGGCAAAGGTGGTCATCGAGGCAAGGGATCTAATGCCGCTGGACCTGGCAGGTAGTTGGGCCATAGCAAAGTAAAAGGCACAAGTACCAATATCGGCGGCACACCCTCCGCTTCTGCTNGGGGGGGGGGGGGGGATCGGGGCAAAGGTGGTCATCGAGGCAAGGGATCTAATGCCGCTGGACCTGGCAGGTAGTTGGGCCATAGCAAAGTAAAAGGCACAAGTACCAATATCGGCGGCACACCCTCCGCTTCTGCTACTTCTAGCACTGTCACGTGTTGGAACTGTGGGGCCACCGGTCATTCTGCACCGAAGTGTCCCACTCCACCCGACAACGAGCGCCTGGCCTCTGCCATGCGTACTCACTGGGCGCGATCATCCGGTAGCTCTGGGGGCTCTGCTGTCACCTCTCCGGCCGCACCCCCGCCATCACCCCCGCGCCACCACCTTGCCACTTTTGAGGCCGCCGTCTACCACACCATAGCAGCACCACCTCATGTTCCTTACCCCTGGGGATGGGCTCCAGGTTATGGCGGACCGGTCTTCTACAGTCAGCCCTCCAGTGCCTATGCTGCCCCTTCTTGGGCGACGTCTCCTTACTCCTCTCACTGGGCATCCTCCGGAGTCGTCATCACCACGGATCCGCCCGCGGACATACGCCAGTTGGACGTTGCTCTGTCCCACGCCGTCCACCAGCGCCACCTTCGTGATCAGGGAGGTGAGAGTGACCGCTCCGGGTCGGAGTCTCTTGCATGTGCTGTCAATGGGGAGTTGTGTGGTTCAACATCCGGTCATGTTCTCAAGTGTCCTACTGCTGATGTATTGTGGATTGAGGAATGGCAGTCCCTTTGTTTGCCTCGTTGCCTTGCTGCGTGCGGTCAGTGCCTCGTTCCGCATGCTGCCATTGCTGCCATGAGTTGTGACCCCGCTACGGTCCGTCGGGGGGCTTTTGAATCGTTGATTCCGGAGCCACCCATCACATGATTTCTTCGCGTGCGTCCTTTGTTTCTCTTGGCCCCGTTGGTTCCGTGCGTTTTGTCCGCACTTGCTCCAGTCCGCTGCTCCCTGTGTAGGGCGTTGGCGTTGTGCGTTTTGTCGCGCCTGGGGGGAACTATTTCTGCTTGACGTCCTGTATGTTCCATCGTTTGAGCTGAGTCTGCTCTCTGTCACCACGCTTGACGACCAGGGCATGGACTTCTCCTCCAACCGTGGCACTGCCTCTGTCTCCCATCGCACCTCTGGCCGTATTCTTCTCCAAGGCACTCGCTACGATTGCCTGTTTCTTGTCCCTACCTTTGCGCCATTGCTTGCCCATGTGCACGTTGCCCGCTCCCTCTCCCCTGCCCAGGCTCAACTGCTGCACCGCCGCTTATGCCACATCCACACTGCTGCCATTGATTCCCTTCTTTGTACGCTCCCCGCTGATGGTCTGGATGCTGGCTCCTTTCCCTCCCCTTGTCCTCCTGACTGCCTAGATTGTGCCCAAGGCAAAATGCATCGGTCCCCCTTCTCCACCTCTAAAATGTGCACCTCTGCTCCTCTTGACTTGTTGCATGCTAACGTCGTAGGCCCTCTTCCCCATGACACTCTTAGGGGGGTTGGTCCCTACGTGCTCTGCCTCACAGATGACTTCTCTCGTATGCATTGGGTCTTTGCCCTCAAACAGAAAAGTGACGTTTGTTCCTCCGTCGAGTCCTAGCTTTCCCAGGCCGAACTTGCTTGTGGTCGTCGCCTCCGTGTCTTTCGTTGTGACCGGGGGGTGAGTTCATCGGTCCCACCTCTCGCTTTCTCTCCTCTCGTGGTGTCCGTGTCAAAACCACTGCTCCGTACACGCCCCAACAAAATGGCGTGTCTGAACTTTGGAACCGCACTCTTGCTGACGGTGTCCGTACCCTTCTTGCTGCGTCTGACCTTCCCCCTCTCTTCTCCTTTGAGGCCATGTCCTATATGACATGGGTTTGGAACCGCGTCCCACATGACCCTCTCCCTCGGCATGTCACGCCCTTTGAGCGCTGGTTTGCTCGCCGGGTGGACCTCCGCCTTGCTCTTGTCTGGGGTTGTGTCGCTGTCGTCTGGCTCCCTGAGGACTTGCGCGATGGTGAACTCAGCCCGCACGCTCATTTGTGCACCTTCCTTGGTGTTTTGGCCATGTCCAAGGCCTGGCGCTTCTGGGACCCCGATCGTACCTGGGTCGTCAAGTCACGGGATGAGATCATCCCGCGACTCTGTTCTTTGAGGATGTCTTCCCTCGCGACTTGTCCAGTGTCGTTCCCCCCTCCTCTTTGTCATCGCTCGGTCGGCTTGGGGGGGATGGGTCTGTTCCAACCTCCGGTCTTGCTGGTGTAACTCCCTCGAGCTTGTCTCCCCGTGGGCCTCTTTCTGCCTCCGGTCCCTCCTCGAGCTTGATCCCCTTTCCCACTCTTTCCTCTCCTAGTTCCTCCAACACGGACACACCCCACAGTACCCTGTCATCATCCCCACACTCTTCACCCTCTTCATCGTCTGAGTTCACGTAATTGTCTGTCAGTGTTCCGCCACTGTCTGACGACGCTCCTGAACAATCTCCCGCGCGCGTCCTCTTTGACATTCCCTCACCATCACCATTGATTGGTGCTGAGCCTATCTCTTCTCTAGTCTCTGAGGCACCTCCAGTCGTGCATGAGCCATACAATCATGGGGGAAGATCCCGTGCTCTTCCATAGACGTCAGGATCACAGTCTTCACAGTCACAGCGTCGTACCCGGTCCAGTGCACCCTCCACTGCCGCTGGCTCGACTGCCAGACCTACTGGGCTTGACGCCCTTGGACTCGCTGTCAGCGTGGTTTATCCCAACTCAGCAGTGGGCTATGCCCTTGTTGCTCATGAGTTCCACAGTGCCTTGAATGCCTCCACTGTAGGATACGTCGCTGCCTATTTTGCTGCGAGTGGCCTTCCCTCTCTGACCCCACTCCCAGCTGAGCCTACCACTGTGCGTCAGGCTAGGGAGGCTGCTGACGCTGACTTGTGGGAGAAGGCCATGCAAGAGGAACTCATGGCCTTGAACGAACATACGGTGTTCGAGCTGGTTGATCTTCCACCTGTAAGGCAGTCTCGGCCCGTTGGGTACTTTGGCGCAAGCTGAAGCCTGATGGTATGATTGACAGATGCAAGGCATGCCTCACGGTCAAGGGATTCTCCCAAATTCTGGACATTGACTTTGATGAGACCTTTCCTCCAGTTGGACACTACACCACCGCCCGGGCTCTCTTGAACCTGGTGGCTCAGCATGACTGGGAGTTGGAGCAGATGGATGTTAACAACGCATTCTTGCACGGACGCCTTAATGAGGAGATCTACATGGTGCAGCCCCCAAGTTTCACGGATGGCACAAACAAGGTTTGGCGACTGCGTAAGGCACTGTTCGGGCTCAAGCAATCACCACGCTGTTGGAACTTGGAGATATCCTCCACCATGGAGAAGGGCGGCTACCATCGCAGCTCAGTCGATCCAACACTCTTTCTAAGTGTCCCCTTGCAGCCCCTCGTGGCCGTTCTGGTCTACGTGGATGATCTCCTCACTACGTCTCCCAGTCCAACAGTCGTGCAGTCAATCAAGACTCTTCTACAGTCGGTCTACAAGATGAAGGACCTGGGTCCAGCTCGTGTGTTTCTCGGGATGGAGCTAGAGCGAGACCGCCAGCGCAGGACACTGCATGTACACCAGGCGGGGGGAGCGCTTCTCTTCCTTGCTTGCGGATACCCCCACTGCGTCCACACCAATGACTCCAGCAATTCAGCGCCTGCTGAAGTCACCAGACCCATCCCAGCTAGGGAATACTGTCGATGTCACCCGATTACCTCAGCGTGATTGGGTCAATGATGTACCTCACCACTACCACCCGAGCGGATGTGGCCTTCTCGGTCAACTTCCTGGCTCAGTTCTCTCAGCAGCCTCGTCAGAAGCATCTTGAGGCTGCATGGAGATGCAGCCTCAAGGAGACGTGTCGTTTGCTATGCCCTGTCCACTACGCGCGTCAGTCTGTGTTGCAGATCACAACCCTCTGTTGTCATTGATGGGTACACTGACAGTGAGTGGGCTCATTATGCAGATGCATGTAGTCATACAGGCTACATCTTTCTTTTGGGTGGCACTGTTATTTCATGGAAGAGTGGCAAACAGGGTTGCGTGGTGTGCAGCTCCAGCGAGGCTGAGTATGTTGCACTCGGCGTAGGTACGTGTGAGAGTGTCTGGCTTTCCCGCTTATTGCAGCAGCTCCGCGTGCCCATTCGCTGCATCACCCTGTGCTGTGACAACCAAAGCACCAAGGCGATTGCTGAGCATGATGACATGCATCATTCGTGCACCAAGCACATAAACATTGAGCATCACTTTGTGCGCGAGTGCATTACTGCAGGAGAGGTCAAGATTGTCTGGGTCGACACGCGTAAACAGCGAGCAGAATTTCTTACCAATGCTCTTAGCAGTGGAACGTTCAAGGTTGCTGTGCATGCAGTTGGCTTGTTGCGAGTTCGTGACCCCCCTTGCTGATGTTTCAACCTCGCTCCTATTGTCATGAGTTCTCGTGTGGTGTGTGGGCTGTTTGTCTGTGGGTCATGGGGGAGTGTTGGTGTTCACACACACCCAAGTGACCTCTTGTCTCCACTCACTCACACACACGATCACTGCAGGTGACTGAGCACCGTTAAAGCCATGGTCCTAGCAGGGCTGGCCAGGTACAAGACAGGCATGTCCACAGCCATGCCCAAGCTCTTCTATGGAGACACCATCCAATTCTCTGTATCTTGGCTGTGAGCCACATGGTGGCTGAAACATGAGATCACTTGAGAAATGCATGCTCCACATACGCTCATGGTCGATGTGGATTCTAATCTTGTGTGCCTTGCATGCTGTGCCGGTTGTTAGTTCTTGCCTGGGTTGCTGATCCTACGGGGCCACACGCTCAGTCGCTCTGAGGTGTGAGAAATTGCGGCGGCTTTTAGCCGACCGGTCAGGTTCGACCCCGGGGTGGCGGCCGGGCCCCACTTCGAGGCTCTCGAGTGGGTGGCCCGGTCAACCATGGCTTAGAGCTCGCTAGCTTGTTACACTCACTACTCGTTCTCTTGTCACTTTAATGAGACTAAGTGTTCTCTACCTCTCTCACCCCAACCCATTCATTGATGCCGTGTCTCCCTAGCTTGTGTGTCTTAGGTTGTAAGACGGTCTCTTGCCGCTACCTACAATCCCCGCCGCATCAAAAGGCACGGACGTGGAATATGCACGTCCCAGAACATGAAACCACACACTGGAGGTCTCCCGAGGCACCGGAACAGCCAACAGTGTGCCCCGGTCTCGACCGACAAGAAGATATCCAATGCACCTCAAACACATCCAGACTCTACGGTGACACACTAGCATCATGGGCTAGCCAAGCTAGGCAAGATTAGGCCTCCCAAGACGCCGGAACATGTAACTGGACGTCCGGGTCTCAGCCACATGTAAGCTACACATGTCTGACAAAAGGTCTCAATCAAAGGACTCGATCAATGGTGCTGGGTCTCCCGCGGTACCGGTACAAACCACCGTGTACTTGGGTCTCAACCACAGAGAGAGTGCACAACCTGTCAGAGACAATAGTTGTCAATCTCTATAGGGACTCCCGGAGCACTAGCACAAACCACCAAGTGTCCGGGTCTCGACCACCGAGAAAACTCTTTCAAACATGCATGGATGATCTAGGCGGTCAGAATGCACCATATGTGTCATAAATGGAGTAATGTAGTCACTGGAGGACCATCAGCTCAAACTAGGAGGCTCTCCCTGAACAAGGCTACACGATAGCTCAAAGCCCATACACCAAAACTCCCCCTGGGCTGCAAGAGCTGCCGACAAGGTACCAGCTGAGAAGATACAAATGCTCCCCCGCGATGAGAGAGTGCTAAGAACATGAACGCCAACACCAATGTGCTAGGATGGATCTGCTCCCCCTTGTATGCAGAAGGTTGTGAACCTATCGCCTGGAGATAACACTGCATCTCCTCCTGGCTCAAACAATCCTGGGAAGAACAATCCAACAATGGACACACCTGATAGTAGCTGGAGAAGTGCAGAAGTCATCAGAGAGATGAGGATGAGGCTAAATTGGCTACCAGGTGCACAACTCGCTCACGCACTCTCTAACGCCTGTCACTCACAACATGGAAGCTGCCAAAGATCCCAACTAGCAGGATCTTGGGTGTCACTCTCATCAGAATCAGAGGGTGTAGGAGTGGAGAAGACGTTGCCGAATGCTCCATAGCTGAGAGAGCTAGAAATGCTAGGCAGCAGGTTGGGACAACAGCGTTGTTGATGCAACGTGCGGGCTTCCACGCTCGTTTCTTAAGTCTGCTGCCCCCTCAGTCTACCACTCTAGAGTCTAAGTCTGGAAGCTCTGGGTTTGTTACTCAAAAACGCGCGCGCCAGTGTTAGCACCAGAAAGCAGCTCAAAACTGAAAGTGACTGATTATGAATGAAGAATGAGCATCAATCAAGACCCCTCTAAGTTCTAGCTCCCCCCCACTAGTGTAGAACTTGTTACTCAGCTAACCAGCCAATCAGAAAACAGTTCTAGACCTGTTTTCTGGCAGGCAGGATTTTCTCGGTGAGCACTGCCAGACGCTTGACAGCCCAAAACCCGGGCGTCGTCCGTTTTGCCTGAAACCTGGACCATACCATACTACCGATGCTGCGAACGCTGTCGTGCGGTCCAAATTAGCTAGAAAAATAGCAGCAAAGAGTTATGGCTGTCCAAACCCAGGCAGTGCCTATGACACTCAACGATGCCAAACAGTGCCAAACAACAGGGGATATTGACCCTACACAGAGCATGACGCTGCAGACGCAAAGGTACAGCCAGAAGCAGCGCTCGGTGCATGTAGACCACATCTGAAGTGGCAGTGACCGCCGGCGGCCCGACCGCCGAGGAGGCCTGCCGATGGAGGTGAGTGCGTCGCCTGAGGGAGGAGGTGCTAGCGAACTGTGAGAAGGCCTCAGCGTGTGTCAGCTCCACTGAACGACACTCCAGCAGCGTTGAGTCTCCCCGTCACTCATCTGCACTCCGATGTACACAAGCCGGAAGGACACAACAGAGGGCAATGAGAGATACGCGAAAACCAACACTCCCCCATGACTCACACGCGTAGTGCACATGTACGGGTAGAGACACAATCTATAACCAGACTCCCCTAGGGCACGTGGAGACGCAGGCAGGGATAAAGAGAGTAACTCACCGACGCATGCCAGCCGAACTCACAGCCTTCTTGAATGCGTCGCGCTTCAGTACCTTGGTCAAGAAGTCAGCCAGCTGTCGTGCTGTCTCAACCCACACGATGCTCATGCTGCCGTCGTGCAACAACAAACGCACGTAGTGATACTCAATGTTGATGTGCTTTGTGCGTGTGTGATGCACGTTGTCATTGTCGACGATGGCCATGGCATTCTCATTGTCACAATGCAACGTGATGGATGTGACAGACTGACGCAACTCGGACAACAGACGACGCAACCACACACTCTCATACACGCCTGAGCCAAGGGCCACATACTCAGCCTCAGCAGTGCTGCTTCAAATGCACCCCTGCTTGCCACTGCGCCAGGACACAGCAATGCCGCCAATCAGAAAGATCCAGCCTGTGCGACACTTACCGTCTCGATTGCCGGCCCAGTCACTCTCGGTGTAGCCTACCACAAAAATAGATGGCTGGCGACGGAACATGAGACCTCGCCGAGGAGTCGAGACAACATAGCGCAGTGTTTCGATCGCGTCCTCGAAGTGAAGGTGACGCGGCTCCTGAGAAAACTGGGCCAGGAGGTTGATGGCGAACGCGATGTCTGGGCGGGTCGTGGTCGCCATGAACATCAGTGACCCGATTACTCGCAAGTACGTGGTCACGTCAAGTGGCTCCCCCACAACAGTTGGGTCACGATTATTCAGCTTCACCTGGCCATCAGGTGACATGGGTGAAGATGCGTTCGGCACGAGCAGTAGATCCTCCGCAAAGTGGGTGGACAGAGTCTGCACATAGGCAGCTTGGTGGATGTGCAAGACACCCTTGGAGCAATCATGCTCGAGTTCTATGCCCAGGAAGACTCCGACAGATCCAAGATCGTTCATTTGGTAGGTGGCGTGCAACAAGTCCTTGACATGCTAGATGGCAGCCGTGTCTGGCGACGCAATGAGGAGATCGTCGATGTCAACCTGAAGAGCAGTAAAAGTGTGGCCTCGCGGATCGACAAGTAGTGCGGGGTCAGCGGTGCTACGCCGGAGCCCACCCCGAAGGAGCGTGCTCTTGGTTCCAGCACCAAGGCGGCTCCTTCAAGCCATAGAGGGCCTTGGGATGCCGCCAGTGCCATCGTCAAATCTTGGGGGCTACACCATGTAGAGCTCCTCACCCTCTAATGAGCCATGGAGAAAGCGTTGCTCACATCCATCTGATGTAGCTCCCACCCATGCTAGGCGACCAAGCTGAAGAGCGCCCGGCTAATGGAGAACCGGCCAACTAGGGCAAAGATCGGTTCGTAATCGACCCCAAGAATCTGGGCAAACCCCTTGGCTGTAAGGCGGGCCTTGTACTTGTCTAAGGACCCGTCGGGCTTCCATTTGCACCGAAAGACCCACTTGGCGCCGATGGCCTTTCGACCTGGAGGAAGGTCGACGAGGTCGTACACGTGGTGCTGTCGGATGGCAGCGAGCTCATCGGCGCAGGCAGCATCCTAGTGTGCGGCCATAGGAGAGGCTCGTGCCTTGCGTAAGGTGGCTGGGTCCTCCGGGTGTGCTGTGGAGCTAGAGTTGGGACTCCAGACAAGCTTCCTCAATCCAGAGGAAGAGGTCCTATGCCCAGGGCATGAGGGTGTCTGGGCCGCCATGGTGGAGAGGACGCCTTGGGAGTAGTGCACGAAGATGTTCGCGTACGCGTCGGTGGTACCGTGCTTGATGGTGAGGAGCACGGCCAAAGGGGGTGGAACAGAGGTTCCGAGGCGACGAAGGATGTCCTCCGCCTGCTGCGAGTAGGCGGTGACCGTTTGGGTGTGGGTGGGGTCATATGGGAGGGTGTAGTATGCCCACAGGCCCTCACCCTGCGCCCAGATCAGGAAGCTGAGCTCCCAACTCCGGAACTGCTCGCGAGCCTAAAGCGGCGACAACGGCATCTCAAAGTCCTTTTGCCTGTGGCTGGCTCCCAGAGTGAGGCCAAGGACGGAGGTCACCGTCTGCCGCTGGCGCTGAGTCTGCTGCTGCCCCAGGTAGTGCGTGGCAGCAAACACAGCTAGGCTGGCGTGCCCAGGAGGGATGAATGGCGGCGGCGTAATGGTGGCAGTCTGGGAGGCCAATGGCTGCAGCATTGTAAGTTGTTGCGTCAAGGCGGCAAGCTGTTGCTAAAGAGCAGCCAGGGGGTCAAGGTTGCCGCCAACAGCGCCAGAGGGCTGCTGCAACAGTAGCTGCTGCTGCTACTGCTACCGCCGCTGCTGCTACTACTACTGCTGCTTCTGTTGTAATAGCCGCTACTGCTGCTGCTTCTAATGTTGTTGCTGTTGCTGCTGCTACTGCTGTTGCTACAGCCGCTGCAATAAAAGGGGGCTTGGGGTCCCCCCAACGGAGGAGGACCCTACCTCACAGGGGCTGCCAGCCATGGCTTGGTGCCCCTTGTTTTTTTTTTATACTGATGTCAGCAGTGACGTCAGCTTGGGGCGGCTGATGTCAGTAGCTGCCGCCGCGTTGTCTACAGGGCTAGTGCTGTAGATGACTCCCTGCCCACCCTTTGGTTTTCTTCCCCCTGCTCCCTTTTTTTGTTGATGATGTCATCAGTGATGTCAGTAGTAACGTCAGCAGCGAGATGCTGACGTCAGCAGCGGCGATTGTTGGGGCCGCTGTTACAGCTGCTACTGCCGCTACTGTTGTTGCTGTTGCAGGTGCTGCTACTATTGCTGCTGCTGCTACTGCTGCTGCAACTGCAATTGCAACAACAACTGCTACTGCTATTGCTCCGGGCTGTTGCGGCCACTGTGGCTGCTGCTGTAGCTATGGCAACTGCTGCAGCTATGGCAGCTGCTGCAGCCGCAGTAGAGAAGCTAGTGGGGTGGGGGATTTTTTTTCCTATTTTTTTATTCCTCTTTTCCTCTGTCACAACGGGCTCTGTTGCTTGCTGTGGGCAGCAGGCAACGAGTCTGCTGCGAGCAGCGTGCTTGCTGCCAGTAGCCTGTCACTTGTAGCGAGCTGCGAGTTGTGAGCAGCAGTAGCCGCTGCTGGCTGCTGGCGAGAGCTTCTCGCTGCTGCTACTGCTGCAGCTGGCTGCTGCTGTTGCGGTTTGCTGCTGCAGCTGCTACAGCCTACTGCTACTGCTGCTTGCTACTACAGCTGCTGCTCTCTATTGGTGTTGGTACTGCTTGCTGCAGTTGATGCTGCTACTACGGGGTGCTGCTACTGGACACCGCTGCTCCTTGTTGCTGTGGGTTGCAGCTACTACGGGCTGCTGCAAGCTACTATGACTGCCTGCTGCTACCGCTGCACGCAGCTGCTAGTGGGTGCTACTACTTGCAGCCGTTCCTTTCGGCTGCTGGTGCTGCAGACTGCTGCTGCTGCTTGCTGGTGCCAGTCACTGCACCTGGGTGACATTGCAGTGTGCGTCATTCCCGGCAAGTGTCGGACGCGGCTTGCCGCTCACCTCCTCCCGTCACCCGTGGGGGTCAGTGTTGCCGAAAAAAACTTGACAGCATTTCCCCTCCCCCAGTGGCCATGGGAAAAAATCTGACGCCGCCACCAGGTGGGTAAATGCTGCCAGAAGAAATCCGGCAGCATTTCCCCTGCACTAGCGTGTATGGGGTTTGCCGGCATTGTATGGCACCTGTACGCCAGTCTTTTGATGTTGCTGCTACGCTCTGGCTCTTATACCAAGCCAAAAATACTAGGCAGCAGGTTGGGGCAGCATCGTTGTTGATGCAGCGTGCGTGCTTCCACGCTCGTTGCTTAAGTCTGCTGCCCCCTCAGTCTTCTGCTCTAGAGTCTAAGTGTGGAAGCTCTGGGTTTGTTACTCAGAAACGTGTGCGCCAGTGTTGGCGCCAAAAAGCAGCTGAAAAGTGAAAGTGATTGATTAGGAATGAAGAATGAGCAACAATGGGAGACCCCTCCAAGTTCTAGCTCCCCCCACTAGTGTAGAACGTGTTACTCAGCTAACCAGCCAATCATAAAATAGTCCTAGACCTATTTTCTGGCAGGCAGGGTTTTCTCGATGAGCCTTGCCAGACGCCCGATAGCCCAAAACCCGTGCGTCGTCCGTTTTGCCTGAAAATTGGACCATTCCGTAATACCGACGCTGCGAACGCAGTCGTGTGGTCAGAATCAGCTAGAAAAATAGCAACAATGAGTTACGGCTGCCCGAACCCAGGCAATGCCTGTGATAGTCAACGATGCCAAACAGTGCCACACAGCAGGGGATATTGACCCTGGGCAGAGCATGACGCTGCAGACGCAAAGGCACAGCCAGAAGCTGCGCTGGGTGCATGTAAACAACATCTACAGTGGCTGTGAACGCCAGCGGCCCGACCACCGAGGAGGCCTGCTGATGGAGGTGAGCGCGTCGCCGGAGGGAGGAGGTGCCAGCGAAGTGCGAGTGGGCCTCAGCGTGCGTCGGCTCCACCGAACGACACTCCAGCAGCTTCGAGTCTCGCCGTCATTCATCTGCACGCCGATGTACACAAGTCGGGAGGACACAACAGAGTACAATGAGAGATGCGCAAAAACCAACAGAGAGAGGAGAGAGAGGCTGATCCCTCTACATTTGTGGGGTGCCACAGATCCCAACTAACAGACTCCAAAGCAGTACAGGTGGAGAGGATGGTGTTGGAAGATCCTGGAGTGGAGGGTGGAGACGGAGCTGGATCGGTGTGTGTGAAACTCACTCCTACAGTCCGTACAACAATTGTACACTCCAATGTGCATAGATGCTCCTGTGCTACAAGCAACTCACCCTGGAGAAGAGAGGTACGCTCACACATCCCGGCATGATCCTCCTGAGTCACTTTGTGAAGCTCAAACTCAACATCCTCGAGCACTGCCATCACCTCACTGTACGTTGTGGGCAAGGAGTCAACCACTCTACGGAGTACCACCACCTCTATCTCTGCTGCTCGAAGCTGAGTGGTTGCAGGTGCTCTGCCTCCTGAAGCAAAATGTCTCTATGTGTCCAAGGGCTGAGACAAAGGGTCATGTGAAGGACGTGGTTGCTGGACCACCTTTGAGGTAGGAGGCGTGCAAGGCTCAGAGGTGGAGAGAGATGGTTGAGGTGCAAAGGAGAAGGATGTGGGTGAGCTGAAGGATGTCGTGAGGCTGTCTGATGTGTCGTCACTGCTCACTACATCAGGATCCCCATTCTGTGAGGTGTTGTCTAAGGGTGCTATGGAGTTGGACTGAGAACCATCTGGGTTGTGTCCGCTACAACCCTGCGCAAGTATCTTGGTTAACGTATCCTGTAGTGCACGCAACCACCCCTGTGCATCCCTCACCTCACACTTTGTAGACATCTGGATGTAATCGCTCCTCCCCATGTCCCCAAAAAAGGTGTAACCTGGAGCATCCTCCGGTGGAGGGATATCGTCGGACAATATCGCTCGAACGGTAGCGATGTACGTCTCTTGCACACTGATCTGGGAACGAATCCTTCCTCAGAACCCATGAGGAGGAATGGCTCGTTGTGTGGCTATAGCTTGGTTCTCTTATCTTAGGGAATCCAAGCACTGCCCTCGCACCTAAAAATCTTTAGGCATCCAATGGCTTGTCTACGTCCAGTCCAGGCCTGGTGGGTGTGGAGTGGTGCATTCTGTTGGGAGCTGACCACAGGTGAGGTCAGACTGTGGGTGAGAGTGGAAGATGTAGAGATTGCTTCAAAGCAATGGAGTGGAGAACCCTCGATTCAAACTTGCATCGATTCCTGCACTGTGAAGCAGTGTCCCCGTTTTTTTTTTTTTTGGGCAGATTTCATTTCAATCCTTTCAGACTTTGACAGTTTGCTATGGGATCTTGAAACATTAGGATGGTGTAATACAGTATCTAATGGAGTAAAAATGCTTTGGACTGTGGTTGTATACGTCACTCTCATGGTCAGTTCTGATTTTCTTCAACGTCTGGTTGGCCTGATCCTCTAGCGTCCTGGTCCAGGTGTAGAAATCGACAGGATGTCCCAACTCTTGAGAGATGAAGCGGACTCAGACCATGCGTGTGCGAATTCATACATGATGGCAAGAAAACACGGATCCTATGGCTCCTTGATAGAGAGCAGATGTAAAGGGAGGAGAGTTGGCAATGGAGGAGTCGGTGTTCAATGGAAACTTTTTGTTGATTTCCGATGAAAAGATGACGACTAGGGCATGGAGCCTCAGCCGATACGAGCTAGAAACTTCTACCACAGTTGTGCTGCTGCAGAATCCAATGTCATATCCAGACTTGCACTCAAGTGGTCCTTGTTGTAGCAGAAGAAAAGCCATTTCAAAATATTGAGGCATTGGACGAGGTGTCAGAGTACTAAAGAATGCCTCCTTTTCTTCCCTGCAGGAAATCCCAGTAATTTGCTGTCTTGATGACACGGTCTTGTAATTCCTCTCAAAATCAAGCGTAATTCCAATTGTCCTTTCCACCAAGTCTTCATACTGACCAACACAGTTGCAGCCAAGCCAGGTACAAACGGGACGGCTGGAGATGTCCTGTCCACAATCTGTCGTCCAGTTTCCATTAGAAGGAAACGCTAGGCAGCAAGTTGGGGCAGCAGCGTTGTTGATGCGATGTGGGGGCTTCCATGCTCGATGCTTAAGTCTGCAGCCCCCTCAGTCTGCTGCTGTAGAGACTAAGTCTGGAAGCTTTGGGTTTGTTACTCAGAAATGTGCGCGCTAGTGTTATCGCCAGAAAGCAGCTGAAACTGAAAGTGACTGATTACGAATGAAGAATGAGCAACAATGGGAGACCCCTCCAAGTTCTAGCTCCCCCCATTAGTGTAGAACTTGTTACTCAGCTAACTAGCCAATAAGAAAATAGTCTTAGAGCTGTTTTCTGGCTGGCAAGCTTTTCTCAGTAAGCCCTGCCCGATGCCCAACAGCCCAAAACCCGGGCGTCGTTTGTTTTCCCTGAAAACTGGACCATACCATAACACCGACGTTGCAAACGCAGTCATGAGGTCAGAATCAGCTAGAAAGAGAGCAGCAAAGAGTTATGGCTGCCCGAACCGAGGCAGTGCGTACGACAGTCAATGATGCCAAACAATGCCACGCAGCAAGACACATGGACCCTAGGCAGAGCATGATGCTGCAGACGTAATGGCACAGTCAGAAATAGCGATGGGTGCACACAGACAGCATCTGCGGTGGTAGTGACCGCTGGCGACCCGACCACCGAGGAGGCCTGCCAATGCAGCTGAGCACGTCGCCGGAGGGAGGAGGCTCTAGCGAACTGCGAGTAGGCCTCAGAGTCCGTTGGCTCCACCGGACGACACCCCAACAACATTCAGTCTTGCCGTCAATCATCTGCACGCCGATGTACACAAGCCGAGGGGACACAACATAGTACACTGAGAGATGCACAAAACCCAACACTCCCCCATGACTCACAGGCGTAGTGCACATGTGTGGGCAGAGACACAGTCAACAACAAGACTCCTCCAGGGCACGCAGGGATGCAGGCAGGGACAAAGAGAGCCACTCATGGATGCACGCCGACCGAGCTCACAGCCTTCTTGAACGAGTCGCGCTTCAGTGCCTTGGTCAAGAAGTCAGCCAGTTGTCATGCTATCTCAACCCACACGATGCTCATGCTGCCGTCATGAAATAACAAACGCACATAGTGATACTCAACATTGATGTGCATTGTGCCTGTGTAATGAACGCCGTCATTGTCGGTGATGGCCATGGAACTCTCATTGTCACAATGCAACATGATGGATGCGACAGACTAACGCAACTTGGACAATGGAGGGCGCAACCACACACTCTCACATGCGCCTAAGCCAAGGGCCACCTACTCAGCCTCAGCAGTGTTACGTGCAATGCACCCCTGCTTGCCACTGCGCCAAGACACAGCTGTGCCGCCGATTTGAAAGATCCAGCGTGTGCGACTCTCACCGTCCGGACTGCCGGCCCAATCACTGTCGTTGTAGCCTACCGTTACAATAGACCACTGGCGGCAGAACATGAGACTTCGTCGAGGAGTCGAGATGACATAGCGCAGTACTCGGATCGCGGCCTCGAATGGGAGGTGATGCGGCTCCATAGTAAACTGGGTCAAGAGGTTGATGGCAAACGCGATGTCTGGGTGCGTCGTCGTCACCAGGAACATCGGTGACCCGATGACTCGCAGATACGTGGTCACGTTGACCGGCTCCCCCACAAAAGCTAGGTAAGGACTCTTCAGCTTCACCTGGCCATCATGTGACATGGGTGAAGATGCGCTCGACACGAGTGGCAGGTCCCCGGCAAAGCAAGTGGACATAGTCTGCACATAGGTGTTAATCCTCCTTGTATACATGTATGGCTCTGCGGTGGCCATGAGTGTGCAGGGCTTGCTGACTCTGAGAGCGGAGGCGACGCACAGTGAGCGTGTGCGTCAGCATCGAGCATGGGACACACCTAACCCCACGACCCCTCCTGTGCTCGCTTCCCTCTCGACAGCAGTGCCTCAGCTCCACTCTGTTTACCAGTGGCTTTTGCTGGACTAGCCTTAGGTGACCTAGTCTAGTCTTACTTTTCTGTGATACTTGATGCTTTATGCTTGTGTTCAAAGACCTAGATCAGACCTCGAAGTTGAGGCTGGGCACTTTTAACTAGCATAGGATGTGTCCAAACAGAGAACCGGCCTAGAGCCGGAATTAGGGCCGCGNCAACTCTAACATCCTCAAATCTGCACCGTTTTGAGTGAAACAAGATGCGTTAGAATCGTCTCGTTCTCCTTATGGTATCAGAGCACAGTCCGTTGGGCGTGGTGATCGCTAGGCAGCGCGATCTGTGAAATCGACGGACGGCCCTCACAACGGCCCTGAACGGCAACGGCGCCGTTTGCCGCCGCTACAGCAGGCCTGGGCCGTCGAAGTAGATCGCGTAGGGCTCGCCAGACCCTGCGCAGTCAAGGAGGAGCCAACAGAGGCGCGGATCGCATTGGCTTGGGGGCATTGCCCGCCAAGTTGCCACGTCTCGTGAGACGCCCGCGAACGGGGCGGCCACCGAAGTAGCCGCGGCAGTAGCGGCAGTAGCACAGCAGCAGTAGCAAGAGCAGCAGGGCATTAGGAATCCCTTACTCCCCTCACCTAAAGGGAGGAGGGTGTGGACGGAAGCCATGAGTAATGCGGGCTCCTCAAACCAAAGGGGCGGCTCTAACTCCAATGGCAGCCAGCCCTCTAACCAACCTGCCACCACAGTCACCTGGGAGGAGCTGTCCAAGGTGATGGCTCAAAAGGACCTCTCCCCACCTTAACTCGGCACACGAGATTTCCTCGCATGGAAGGACATTTTCCTTGCGTGGGCCGCCGAGCACGGATTTGAGGAAGTTTACCTGATACCGGCGGCGGAGGATGCAGACGAGCGAGTGCTTCTGCGTGCATTCAATGCTCTCACGCGGGCGTTGCCCGATGATCAAGCCTATGCCATCCGTCATCTCCGGTTTGGAGGAAAGGGCGAGGATCCCGCAAACCCACGTAGCGGAGCCCCTCGACCCTATGAGGCGTGGCAGCACCTCTCTACCCGGCAGGAGGAACGGGGTATGGCCCTGGTCATCACACTACGTGACAAG